>JAWZYT010001324.1:10000-39839 GCA_034508575.1 Petrolisthes manimaculis | reverse complement strand
TTCCAACCCAACATTTGTATCCTGGTTACATCATATCATATACACGTCATCCACATGAGATGGTCAAGGTGAGGGGAAATGACAAAAGTAAGAGCTGATGAATACTCTTGAACTGAGGAATGTTTTCACGACACGCACACGTTAACACGCACACGTTAACACACACACACACACACACACACACACACACACACACTCAAGGCACTAGACGTATTAACGTCTTACTTCTCAGTTGTCATAATTTGCTCGCATTGAGTATCGATTGAATATCAACTTACCCCAACTATAAAATGCGCTACAATAATATATTTTTGTTGTACATCGTATTCTTGTTATAACAAAATTATTATTAGAAGGTACAGCAGTACTTAATTAATAGTGTGCATTATCAACTATGAACAATGAATACATCAAGGAGGAACAAAATAAAAAAATAGAAGAAAAGAGAAAAAATATATCAAACCTCAAATAATCCTGAGAATATTAATTAAAACCCAAACATACTTGTGAGCCGAAGACGTGACATGTGAGTGAGCCAGAACCCAACCTGTCACACCCACCAAGTCCAAGGTGTGAGCATCTCCAGAATGTAAACAAACACTTCTTAAACACGTGTTGTTGATGGTGTGTGTGTGTGTGTGTGTGTGTGTGTGTGTGTGTGTGTGTGTGTGTGTGTGACGTCATCGATGGCACGTCTACCCAAAACCCTTACGGTAGGTATTCCCTTCCCTCCCTCCTCTCTCTTTCCCTCTGTTGTTTTTCTCGTGCCCTTCCACTCTCCCCTTCTCTTTCTTCTACCATCTTATTTTTTCCATCCATCTGCCATATAATTATCTTCTCGTACCTTCCTATTCCCTCCTCCTCTTTACCATATTTTTTTCCCCTGTACCTTCCCACTAATCCCACTATTCCCTTTTCTACATTTTTTTCTTGTGTCTTGTCTATCATATTCCCTTCCCTTCCAACTCCCCCTCGATGCTGTGTCCCCCCTCTTATAACTCCACCTCCCCCATCCTCTCCCCCCAAACCCTTCATTTGATTCCACTCTCCTCTAGCTCAGTCTTACCTCCCCTTTACCCCTATCTCTCTCCCTCTACCTCCCTCAATAGTCTCTCCAACACTGTTTTCAATCCCTTCTCTTGCATTCACCCTCCCATTCTCTCTCTCCCCAGTGATAGATAAAGCCACGTTAAGGGGTCTTTCACCTCCCTGGCAACTGTGAAGGTCAGCATGTCTCAAGACGCCTGCCTCATAATGCTTGCTGGGCCATGTTCAACTGTTGGACTTTGCCTGCTTGTAACGTCTTAGTCTCACCCTTATCTCCTTGGCAACACAACCACGTTTGATCTTTTCTAGGACTCACATATAATATTACACTGTATTTTATAGAATTACAGTATTTACAGAATTAATTATACTACTTATAACTCTAGAAGGACGTTGCTTTCATTAACAAACAGAATAATCTGGCGTTGTGTTCTTTATGACAAGACCCGTTGTTTAAGGGCAAACTAAGGAACCTCAGGAAATCTTGCTTGCTTCCATTTGACGACAAAAATCACCTCATGTTCGTCAGAGAAAACTGCAAAGGACGTCAACTGTTGTTTAACTGTTGAGTTGTACGTATTTACTCTTCGTCCTTGTTTGTGTACTTGTCTCCTTGGCAACGACGTGTTTGTTCCGGGACAGATAACCGAGACTAGTCATTAAATTACTCAAGTTTAAATATACATAAGGATGTCTATTAATAACATGTTAAATTGCTTCTATCATTGCAATGATTTACATCTAATGATACCCTATTTTGGGACTTTAGTGTGATAAGGCCTTTAATCCTGCAAAACTCATTACTAATTATGTGATGCTGTTAGTGTCCGGATCAGGAAAACCATAATACATCACAAGGGACAAACGTTATCATTTCAGAATCTCCCTCTTCAATTTGGCTAACTAAAGTCATTCGAGAAGGGTAATAATTATATACGGTACCAAACTTATAATGACGGTCCATTACACAATACTAGTTTCCACGTAACATACACCGCTATATGCATGTATGTACAGTACACACATGCATGTACAGTAAGTGTAAACACATGCATTATTCATTACTAAGTCAGATTTTGCCATTTATTTCACCAGTTCCCTCACTAAATAGAATATCACTCATACATTTCTGGAGTCTGGTGGATAAAATATATACCGTTATATAGATCAAACCTCTCACAAAAATAAACACCATATGTATATAAAGTTTTGGAAAACATTTTTTTTTTACGGAGCTTCCTCTAAAATTTATGCCCCCTCACCCCCTGAACCCCTGCTCTTTTAAACTTGGCTCAGACGTGGTGAATTATTTACACACACACACACACACAGAGAGAAATATAGTGTACTTTTAAATACATATACATACAGTTTCCCTCTTATTAATACGAATGTTCACAAAAATATACATTAACTCACTTTTAACATTGGAAGTGTGGCAACAAACAAACAAACACACACACACACACACACACACACACACACACACACACACACACACACACACACACACACACACACACACACACACACACACACACACACACACACACACACACAGACTGACATGTTTACTCAATTTCCGAGCTGAGGGTGAAGATGAGTGGGGTTGTTAGAATATAAATAGAGAGGAGGGACTGAGAGGGACATGAGAGGGCTCGGAGATGTAGTAGTAGTAGTAGTAGTAGTAGTAGTAGTAGTAGTAGTAGTGGTGGTGTTGGTGTTGGTGGTAGTGGCTAGGAGATGTAGTAGTAGTAGTAGTATGGCACATATTTGGGTCTATACCAGTTTTTTATATAGGCTATACCGATATATGTATAGTATGATGTTATAAGATTATTTAATAGATAGAAGCATGTGAAAAAAATATACGAGGCAGGCATATCCAACTGTACAGGAATACTGACGAAAATATGAAGGAATACGAAAGATAAACAGAAAGATATATAATGATTGTGTAGTACAGAATTATATATGTACACTTTTTTTCTCTCTCCTAATTCTAGGTTAAGAGGAGGAAGTCAAGAGAGCAATAAGTGTCCCAGCCTGGCATGAAAGGTTACATAATTAAGAGGAGGAAGGAGGGGAGAAAGAAACGAGTGGATAGATAGGGGAGAGATGGGGAGAGATGGGAGGGAGAGATGGGAGGGAGAGGGAAAGGTTCGGACGAGGTGAGTGGAGGAATGCCAGATGAATAGTAGCAGAATAGAGGAGTGGAAGGGGAGGAAGATAGAAGGTGCGGTGGGCGATAAAAGTAATTAATTAATTTATATATATATATATATATATATATATATATAATAAGGATACTGGGAAGATATATATTGATGGAAAATAAGCATGAGAAGACATGAAAAATGCTACGAAAACAAGAGGAAAGGAGAAGAACGTGGAGACATTATAAAGATGGAAGGTGACTGAGGAGAGAAAAAGAAGTGAGGGTGACAGGCCATAATGTGTGGAGAAGGGCTGGGGGAAGTAGAGGTGTAATAGGCGTGAGAGAGGCAAGGAGGTAGGGGTGACAGCCGACAGGGGTAGACAGAAGAGGCAGGGAGGACGCAAAGGAGACAGGGTGGGAGTAACGAAGGTGACAGATTAGGGAGACACAAAGTATGGGCTGAAAAAGTGAAGGATGGGGAGTAAAAATACGGGGACAATGAATGAGTGACTTAGAAGTTACTACCGGTATGGGGTTAAGGGAAGGACTGGATGAGCGATGGATGACAAGAGGAAAGTAGGATGGCAGGACAGTCCCCTACTATCAACATGGATGAAAAAGAAGTAATGAGAAATATAGTGCAATACAAGGTAAGATAAACATCACCCACATCATAATGCTGTATATTAACTGTTTCTCATTCTTTGGTTTGGAAGACGTTATTATAAAGTTTGTTGTAGCTAAATAATTGAAGGATAGCTTGAGCACATTGTAGAAAAAAAAGGAGAAATTAAAAAAGAAGCGAGAGTGGTGAATGAGAAGGGAGGGAGGGAGGGTGAGGGCAGAAGGAGAGGAGGGTAGAAGGGACGGTGATTTGGAGAAAAAGGTAAGGAATAAAAGAGACACTGATCACTGAGTAGCCTCCAGTGTACTATTATTACTGGATGTCTCCGGGATGTGTGTGGTTCATCTCATTCCTCCAGGGGTTTATTTTGGTTTACACTAAGAAACTTCCATTGCAGGATTGTCAATTTTGCAGGGATGTGTAATAGGAAAAGAGATGTTCCGTATCTCATTAAATTTTCAAAGGTATTCGAGAACTATAATTAACAAGGACAAACTTTATAAAATGCAGATAAAAAAAACAGACAATGGAAATGAAAGTGGAAGAACACACACACAAGAAAATAACTGGACTGATTTACGATCGCTGCGGGGAGAATAATAACAGTTCTCCAAGTCCCTCCCTCCCTCCCTGTTTGTCTGTGTGTCCAGTCAGTGATCCCTCTCAGCTGATTACCCCCTTCCTCCCCCTCCCCGCTTCTCTGACCAGAAGGTGATCACGTGAGACACACAACCCCTCCCCTACCTCCAGGGTGATGACCAGCAAACGTTTACCTTACTCACTTCCCTCCAGCTACACAACACAAACGTTACCTCTGCCTCTCTGTGTTAAGGGACCCTGTAATCGTGGTGGTTTCTGATTCCTCCTGTCTATGCCACGCAACAAGCTCCTTTAATGTAGGTGGTGTTTCGTGGCAATGTTTGAAGGACTCTCTAACCTCCAATTTTCTTACTACATCACAGGGGTCCTTAATGATTCTGAATGTAGTTGACCCATACATATTCTTCGTTACTCTGATTGTTCCTTGTGTATGTAATCTGTTTAATACTGGCTGTATCTGTGTCTACCTTGGTCTACCTGTCTATGATTGTTTACTTTGGATAATACTGCCTCTTTCTGCATCTCTAGGCATCGGGTTTGTGTGAAATTCAAAATACCACCATATTCCAAAAGTTTTTTTCTGCCATCATCCCTTTATTTTCTATCTATTTCTCCCAAACCCTCTTATCATCATTCGTATCCTCTTCAGACACAAGAGCAAGAACTAGTGTGCTACTCTTTGTTATCATTAGTAAGCCTCCTTGTCACTACTTCCTCCTCTTTCCTTCACCTACTCCATTTCCCTCCTCCTAGAGTTTAACCACCTATCTCTCCCTCCTTCCAATTTACACACATAACTACCTTTCCGTCTATCCAATTTAACCATCAAACCACATCTAGCTCCTTCCAATTTACCCATCTAAACTATCACTCCTTCCTTCCAGTTTTACCATCAATCCATCTCTCCCTCCTCTCAATGTAACCACCTAACTATCTCTCCCTCCTTTCAATTTACCACCAATCCATCTCTCCCTCCTCTCTATGTAACCATTTAACTATCAATCCCTCCTTCCAATTTAACCATCAAACTATTTCTCCCTCCTTCCAATTTCCCCACCTGGCTATCTCTCCCTGCCAGGCCGTCGTCACACATGAATGAATACACAGGTCTGGGGGACAAGGTGGAGTATGCTGTATACTGTAGTGACAATGGGGGAGATAGCACCCCTTCCTACCGATAACAATAACAGGTAGGTAGCCTAGAAGGAGAGACAGGGAGATAAAAGAGATAACGAGGGGGAAAAAAGAGGAATAAAAAGGTGGTAAATGTGAAAGGAAGGAAGGAAGGAATGGTCTTAAGGTTGTGGTGTACAGCAACATTTTAATCTCAATTTGTTTTTGTTTGTTTTTTATCACAAGGTTTTATGAATGGCCATTAGTGCAAGAATGTGATCGATACCATACACAGGCTATGGTGTAATACTGTAGTACTTACTAAAGTTATTTGTTATTCACCATTCCCGAACAATATTTACTTAAGTGGAGATTCTTTTGTTGGTGAATTGGAAGGTCTGTGATTCCAACAAACTATGCCACGAAACAGATCCCCTACTAGACCATTGAGGGCTCCTGTCTGTTTTCTGGTATTGTTTGGAGGAATCAGAGACCTTCCAATTTACCAACAAAAGAATCTCACCTAAAAAGACGATGAGGCTGCATTGCAAAGTCATTTCTACCTACCAATTCGCTGACTGTCTATTTGAGTGTAACACAATAACATCTGCTCTTCTGAGAATTCTCCCTAGGGTTGCAGGTGTGTCAGACAGTCAGTAAGGTGACGTCATCAAGCCATGTGACACAAGGGTTGGACTTCAAACTGCGTGATAATCCATTCACCAATTATAGTTTTGTTTGTTTATGCAAATAGCTAGATGACTTAACGTAGCTCACAACTATACGGTTTATTGCCATATCATTACAAAATACACAGACGGCTCACATTCTGCATCACCATCTGAGAGAAGGGGGGAGGGGGGGAGGGGGGGAGGGGGGGATGGTGATATATGAGAAGGGGTAGACTCATGAGTGAGGGGGAGGGGGAGTGGGAGTGGGAGTGGGAGGGGGAGACAAGGAGGAAATAACTGAGGCAATACCTTCCTAGACACGTTACACACTGCGTTCTCATCTTTCCTATTTTAACTACTCGCCTTTCTTCCACATGTTTCCTTCGACCCATCAAGCTTCTACCTACACAATACCTATACACGTTTTCCCCTTGTTAACCTAATGATTTTTTTCATACCTAACTTCCTTCTGTACAATACCAATTCACCTTTATCACCTTCAAGTATGTTTCTTTTTTTTACTTAAGAAAGATGAGGCCTCATGTCAAGAATACCTTTGACTTCACCCTGTCCATCCATGAGCTTTGTAAAGATTGAAGAACTACCCTACAATTGAAACCCCTGCACGAAGACATTAGCCTAGTGAATGCAAAAAATACTCACGTAATCTTCGCAACACACAACTTCTAAAGGGCCTTGTGATCGTGTATGAAATATGGAGGCATCTGATCACTCCTGACTATGTAAAAATAACAAACTCCTTCCATATAGGTGGTGTTTCGTGGCAATATTTGAAGGACTCATTTATCTTTAAGTTTCTAACTACATCACTGGGTCCCTTACGAGGTTGTTTTTAGCAAGAGGTAATATGACCTCAATCAATGACCAACCGTATCTATCAATTCAATATCGACAACCCATTCCCCTACCTTCTCCCGAGTTGGATTAATCTAAAGCCTATTCTAGCCTACCATCATACCTAACTTCCTAGCCTATCTTCCTATACAAAATAACATCTCAACTCTCCCTATCCAACGGTACATAAATACTACTTTACCCTCCTATCCCCCCGAACAACCATCCCCTTACCAACCAACCAACCTAGAGTAAACACCCCTTCCCTTCCCTTCCCTTCCCTTCCCCTTCCTTATCCCCATGACACCACCACCTCCCCCCACCGGCCCAAGACTCCCTCTACTCATACCCCTTCTCCACCCTCACGTCGACATGAATAATACATACAGCGCAGTTCGAGCACACACACACACACACACACACACACACACACACACACACACACACACACACACACACACACACACACACACAGAAACGTGGTGGCCAGACGTTCACCCATTTTAAAGTAACCCACCCCAGCCTTTCTTGTTTACATACATGACTCGAGGCTCAGTGAGGGGAGGGGGGGGGGCGCCTGGGGAGAGACAGCAGAATGCAAGAGAACAGGGAAGTGCTGGGTGGAGAGACTGGAGGTAAGGGACAAGTGTGTGTGTGTGTGTGTGTGTGTGTGTGTGTGTGTGTGTGTGTGTGTGTGTGTGTGTGTGTTTGTGTGTGTTTGTTTGTGTGTGTGTGTGTGTGTTTGTGTGTGTGTGTGTGTTTGTGTGTGTGTGTGTGTGTGTGTGTGTGTGTGTGTGTGTGTGTGTGTGCGTGCGTGTGTGTGTGTGTGTGTGTGTGTGTGTGTGTGTGTGTGTGTGTGTGTGTGGTGCAAGGTGAGAAAGAAATATTGGGTGGGCGGTGGGGGTGACAATTACTGTAACTATCACTATCACCATCATCATCAAAACAAATTAGCACCGAGCCTCGACATTGCCCCCTCGTCGATCATTGTCGGCTCTAACAACTACCCTTCCTTTATTTTTATTTCTATTCCCTCCCTCCTATACCTCCTCCGGGTGCCTCCTAATTATTACCCGGCTGTCATTAGTGTTTACAACCAATCGATCTTAACTACTTAACTACTCCCAACAGGACAATACCCTCTGCCAACGCTTTGCACGCATGTATCTGCTCTGAGTCTATTTCAGTTAAGGTCCCTGTGATCGTCTATGAGAATTGAAGGCTTCTGATTCCACCTGACTATGCCACCACGAAACAACCTCCTTCCATATAGGTAGTGTTACGTGGCAATATTTGAAGGACTCGTTTACCTCCAATTTTCTGACTACATCACAGGGTCCCTTAAACCAAAAGTATCAAACTACCGGACGAAGAAAAAATCCAACGGTATGAAGGAATGAAACACGTACTTACTAACTGGGCAGCTACATTAGTCAGTACTCCAGCATTCCACAGCAAAATCATCATTACCTGAAAGAAAAGAGACAACAAATGAATTAATTGCATAACACGTCGTCTTTATGATCAATGCCCAATTTATACTTTTCACAACCATAATCATGATCGTATGAGTAAGAACATTTCTTCATAAAACACGGAAAACATGTCGTATTTTCATGGATATGCCAATTTCTCTGTGCAATTATTAATGAGGACAGCACAGTGAAATAGGAATTAGCATATCATATCTTGAGTAGGTTAATTAAAATCAGGACAGCCCATGACGTCAGACGGTACAGACAACACGGATGGCACTTTATGACATCAAAACGGGATAATTAGATGACGTCCTGAACAACTGCAGATGAAGTCGAGAGGCATGACGTCAGAGGATCGAGGTTTACGTCACGAGGAGGTAAATGTGACGTCAGGAACAGGGTGAGTGAAGCAGGGAAGGTCGTGCAGAAGCAGAGAAAACGAGATATCATTGTTTACACTCAGTTACAATGGCCCCGGTCGAGTGAGGGGGGGAGGAAAAAATCAAATTCCTCTGTTCTTCTCATGTGACTGTGTGTGTGTGCGTGTGTGTATGTGTGTGTGTGCGTGTGTGTATGTGTGTGTGTGTGTTTACCAAGGGCGGGCCACCACAACTCTAGTCCGGAAGAAGCAGCAGAAAACCAACGAGCCATATTCAACAATAGTGTAGTTTAGTGTAGTCACCCACCCCCAATCTTTAGAACCAGGTGGCCATATTGTCTGTCAGTTGGTCGGATAAAATATATATATATATATATATATTTTTCTGAATATACTCTCAATCCAAAATATGTATCCAGGCTTGCTTCGAATAGCCTGATCGAGTATCAAGCGAGCTCATGCAAATATGAAAAGGATAAGCGTTGTAATTGGTTCACTAGTATGTCAAATGATTCGAAACTTCAACAAGACCTGGATACAAATCTTTTATTGCGAGTGTACCTGCTAATCTATAATGTAATTTTTTTTTATGGGGTGTAAGATATTCTGGGTACGTAATTTGGAAGGGCTACTGATTCCTTCAAACCAACCCAAGAAACAGAATCAATCTCAATGTGACCAAGGAATAAGTTTCATAGTAGAGTTCGAAGGGTTACGTGTAGAGTTCGAATGGTTACGTGTAGAGTTCATTCCCGTTCTGCGATGCGACACGGGGCAAAAAACTAGCCCTGTCCAATTTTACAATTCATATCCTGGCTCGCCTTAAGTGGTAAAACTTGTACTAAAGATAAATAGCTAGTAAACATTGACATAAGAGGACTCCTGACTATTAAACAAAACAAAACAAAAAAGAGACAGAGAGACAGAAGAACAAAACTGGCTTTGGTTTATGTTCTTCCCTCACATCTTCGACAAACGAGGTACTATTATAGTCTGGAGTTGTCTATTATGGTGTGAGTGGAAGGAAAGACGAACCCGGTGTGTGTTTGGATGAGTACTTGGCTTAGGTTTAGAAATCTTGGATGGTAAAAGTTCAGTGAGTCCCCATCACAAATATAGAAACCCAATAGCTGGTCTCCTACATCAGATGACCCCCTTAAATTAACTATACAACTCCACAAAATCTAAAGTGTGCTCATGTAGAGAGAGAGGAAGGAAGGGAGAAAGGATGGAAGGAAGGGAGAAAGGATGGAAGGAAAGGAGAAAGGAAAGAGGAAGGAGAGGAAGGAAGGAGAGAGGAAGGAAGGAGAGGAAGGAGAGAGGAAGGAAGGAGAGAGGAAGGAAGGAGAGGAAGGAGAGAGGAAGGAAGGAGAGAGGAAGGAAGGAAGGAGAGAGGAAGGAAGGAAGGAGAGAGGGTGAGGTATTCAGTATTCAGCGTGGTGGTGTAACTTTTGCACAGCCTCAGCCAGGACACATCTCCCAGTAAGGCCTTACAACCCTGCAACTTTGACCGACCCTCCCTCCGTGCATGCAGTGATGAGGACGTGGCGGAAAGGCTTGTGGGCCATGCACGACGCAACACACCCACCCACCTCCGACTACATGATGTTATTGTATTCCTCACACTTAGTCTTTTTATTCCCTTGTTATATTTCACCAGGATAAGCGATAATGGAAGATTAGATAGAAAACTGCTGGTCATACTCCTCGCAGTACCAGGACTCTAAAAGACAATGCTATACCCTAACAAGTATAATTTACCATGACGCAAATACCATATGCCAAACTATCATGAGAACTGCAATATATGTGTGTGTGTGTAGCGAGGGACCAGAAAGGGAGGGAGGGAGGGAGGAAGAGAAGGCAATACAGAGAAAGATTAAGGCCTCTCAGCTGTCGGGGTGGGCCATCTGCTGCTGCCCTCCTCCTACCCCTCCCCTCCCCTCCTTTCCTGTAAGCTCCCCTCTCCTCACTTTGATCTCGCCCTCCACTGCCTGTACAACTCTGCCTCCCCTCTCTCACCCTCCAAACTTCTGCCCTCTTTCACGTTCTTCCTCTGAATCACTTCTTTCTCCTATGGCCTCTCCCTCTCTTCTCTCTGATACTGTTCTTCCCTTCCTCAGACTCTTCCTTATTCCTCCCTCTCTCTCTCTTGCCCTCCATTACTCAACTCTTGCAAACCTCTCCTTTACTTCCTCTTCATACTTTCCAACTATAATTCCCCTAACTCTTCATCTTTTCATATTTATCTTTACCCTTCCCCAACACGACTTCTTTTTCCTGCTTTTACACCCCCTCCTCCTCCTCCTCCTCCTCCTCCACAGAATCCTATCCTTTTCTTCCTCTATTCCTTCCCTCCTGTGTAATCTCTCCCTCATCTTCCTGTCTAAGAACATACTCATCCTTCCTCTAATACAACCACCACCACCACAGCGGTCACCAGCCATCATCGTGACTATAGCCTACCTCCCCAATCCCCCCCCACCCCCCCATCTCTCTCTCTCTCCCCCCCCCCCACTCAATGTCTACTTGCTATCATACCCCCCCCCTCACCCTCCCTCCTTGATTACATCTCTCTACGCTCCCTATAATTTCCTCCCCCCACCATCCACACTACTACTTCTCTCAGCCTCATTGTAAACTTTCTCCTTATCTGCACTTTTTTCTCTCCATTCATCACTTCTCTCTCTTTCTGTCTGTTTATCTATCTGTGTGTGCGCGTGTGTGTGTGTGTGTGTGTGTGTGTGTTGTGTGTGTGTGTGTGTTGTGTGTGTGTGTGTGTGTGTGTTCTACTTCTCCCCTCTCCCTCAACTTCTCATTCTGCTGGCCCCTCTCTCCCTTCCCTTTTCTCCTCCTCCCTTTGTGTATCCTCAATTTCCCCTCTCCTACTAGACCCTTCCATCCTGTGTCCCTCACCTCTCCCCTACCCATTGCCCACAAACTCCCATTGTATCCTCATTCTCCTTCCATTCCGTGCAGTCTCTCTCTTCCCCCTGTGTGTGTGTGTGTGTGTGTGTACCTTCTCTTCTTTCCCTCCCCTCTCGTGTACCTCTTATCTCTCGCTCTTTCTCTGTGTATCCTCCTCCTCTCTCTCTCTCTCCCTTCCCCTCCCACGTCCCTAATCTCTCCCCTACCCCCTACTTCTTCCCCCCTGGTCCCCCCGTGGCTGACTGGGCTGGCTGGAGGGCACTCGTTAAACATCTGACGTGTTGACCGACCAGGCTGGGTACGTCTGTCTCCCTCCCCTCCCTCCCTCTCTCATTCTGTATCTCCCCCTCCCACCCTACTTCTCCTCTCTCAAACACTCATAACCTCCCTCCCTCCCCCACCCACCCAACCTCTTTTCTCTCTCTCTCTCTCTCTCTCTACACACACACACACACATCCCCTAGTCACTATACAAGTTATATGCTGGTGATGCCTACTATTACATGCTGCCAACCATTGCTACCACTACCCTACCCAATAATAATAATAATAATAATAATAGTAATCATCATCATAATACCACCTATCGCCACCATTAATAATACCGTACCATATTAATTGTAAAAGTATAGTCTTCTAATCATCTCCATCACCTTTATCATCATTCGTAATTTCCAAACCACACGACTAACTGTACTTGTATCACCATTACCACCAGTATCACCATTACATCAGTTGTCTGTCATCACTATCACCATTTCTATTTTCCAATCCACACAGGACTAACTGTACCAATAAAACCATTACTATTACCACGACCACCACCACCAATAACAGTACCACACTAAGAGCCCCATACTATCAACACTACATCAGCAACCACTAACCACACACTAACCACCACTATCACTACATCTTCACCCATCATCACTCACCCACCACTATCGCTACTACCATTACCAGAGCTACCACTCTCACTACATCTTCACCCACTACAATCGCTACTACTATTACCACCACCACCACCACCATCACTACCAATACATTTTCACCTATCATCACCACTCACCACTATCGCTACTACCATCACCAGAGCCACCACCACTATCGCTACTACCATCACCAGAGCCACCACCACCACTACTACCACCAATGTCATCCTGCTGTCACCACCATCAATACCAATATCTCCACAATTTGCATAACTTCTACACGACAGCTGAACCAACATTACCACCAATACTATCATCGTACTACTACTACTATCACTACTACTACTACCACCACTACTACTACTACTACTACCACAATGGCAACAACAACTGCTACCAATACTACCACCACTACTACTTTTACTACCACAACGGCAACAACAACTACTACTACTAACTTTACTATGTGGTAGTGGTAGTAAAGACAATGATAATACCACCACTATCACTACCACACCCTTACCAACATGATTACCATTACCACTAACATCAGTAATGGTCAATCTGGAGTAATTAATTCCTCCAAACTATTCCAAGCAACAGGCCACCATTATTTTTGTTCATCTGGTCCTGCTTCCTGGCATACTATGGAGGAATCAAAGCACTCCAATGTACCAAAAGTTTATTTCCCCATTAAACCATTACTTTACCCTAACCCAGCCACCATTACACCCACTACCATATATCCTTCTCAAACAAACAACACTATCTTTTTTATCCTACCACTAACTCCGGTTACCACTAGTTTATTTATTTATTTATTTTACCTGTGGAAAATATACCAGCTTCTTCATTTAATATCTTGGCTCTGTGGGTATATATACGGTAATTCGAAACCTTACGCAACTAGGCTTATCAGGTATCTATTTATCAACTCCTAAACACTACCAATGGAATGTATGGGGAATTTATAAAGACATATTATTACTTCAAGGGGAATCACATTATACTCGTCGTATTACTCTTTCTCCACAGCCTCTATACTTCCTCTATGCCTAACATCATAATCTATCCCTTACCACCCGTGCGTCGTCATTATAAATTCAAATGAAAAATTCTTATGAGATAAAGTCACTAATGAGATATAACCTTATCAAATTACACTTGCTACTGGTTTATCTTCCTATTTACACTGTCACCCAAACATACTGACGTAATATGCAATTTTTTTTTTTCAAACAATAGAACATTTTACTTGTCATTATATAAAATCACCGTTGCCAAAAACAGAATTTCTTGCTTTACCAAGGCTGACATTTACACAGAATTTGCCTGGACTATAAATGAAAATCCCTTCGTACAAGCCAAGTACTACATGGACTAATTTTAACCTGTTTAAGGGCTTATATTAACTTTCTTATTCCCAATACCACATCCACTTTATTCCCAAATACCACATATCTACTACCACATAATTTACTACCAACTCTTCCTTATCACTACTACTATCTACCAACCATACTACCAACCTACCACCTCTGCTACCACAACAACACCATACTCTTCCTATATCCACTCCACATCATACCACAACTTACCCCCACTCATATACAGTATATTCTCTTCCTTATTTGAAAACACTACCACTATTCCACCACATTTAGTCTAGTTCATTACACGACCACTATCACACAACCGGTGGCCACTATCTACACCACTATCAATACACTTCCTCTCACCAAACGTAAATAGAAGTTAATGGCAATTTTAATGTCAGCTACTTGTATTGCCACTACCATTACTATAACCACCACTACTACAACTGAACCCACTACCATTACTATAACTACCACTACTACAACTAAACCCATTTCCTTTACTATAACCACCACTACTACAACACTGAAACCACTACCATTACCAATACAACCACAATAATCGAACTAGGACTTACACAACCATGACACCAACAAAAACCACACCTATAAACGACTATTTCCCCTAACGCTACTACTACCACAACCATCAAATACATACAAGTACAACTGAAAACACAATTCGACCCACCATTACAACCACAACTATCAACATTACCATTAAACTACAACAACCATGATCACACTCACTACCAACACATTCACTATTACCATAACTATCACCATAAGGATCCCATTTTCTGCCCCCTCCCCCCAACCCCCCCCCCCTCACCATTACCACCACCCACATCAATGACGTAACCCACCACTTAATGACGTAAGGCCTCAACACATACACACAAGTCATTCTGATAAGTGTGTGTGTGTGTGTGTGTGTGTGACTAAAGATAGGTAAAATCATAAAAGGGAGCTACAACGTTCATTCAGCGTGTGTGTGTGTGTGTGTGTGTGTGTGTGTGTATGTGTGTGTGTGTGTGTGTGTGTGTGTGTGTGTGTGTGTGTGTGTGTGTGTGTGTGTGTGTGTGTGTGCTTATTAATAATTCAAGAACAAGGGTGAGGATGTGTAGGAGCTGATTATGGAAGGAGTGGAAATGAGGAGTGGTGCGAGCGGTGAGGGGGGGAGGGGTATGAGTTGGCTTGGGAGTGGTGAGTGGGAGGAATGAGGAGGCTTGAGTGGTGAGTGGAAGGGGAAATAAGGAGGGGAAAATGGTAAGGGAAATGAGTGTAAGCGGTGAATGAGGGGAATGGGGAGTGGGAGGGGAGTGGGAGAGGTGTGAGCGAGTGAGTGAGTGAGGGGAATGGGGAGTGGGAGGGGTGTGAGCGGGAGTAAGGGAAATGAGAGCAAGAGAAGAGGGTATCAAGGGATTGATTGATTGACTGATTAATATTAAGGGTCCGTAAGAGCGAGGTCATATAGTACCCAAGGAAGACGATGACTGAGAGGTGGCACAGTAAGACTAAGCACAAAAGGCAACAGATGAAAAAAAAGGGACAGTTGGAGAAGTGAAATCCCCTTTTAATCGCCTCCTTCAACAAGCCTATAGGTAAAGAGAGATGGTTAGTGTTGGGGAGGGGAGGGAGGGAGAGAGACTGGACCAGGGGAATGGGGAAAGTAAGATAGTGAAAGGGAAAGTATAAGAGAGACAGTGGAGGGGAGAGTAGGAGACAGTGGAGGGGAGAGTAGGAGACAGTGGAGGGGAGAGTAGGAGACAGTGGAGGGGAAAGTAAGAGACAGTGGAAGGGAAAGTAAGAGACAGTGGAAGGGAAAGTAGGAGACAGTGGAAGGGAAAGTAAGAGACGGTGGAAGGGAAAGTAAGAGACAGTGGGGGGGAGAGTAGGAGACAGTGGAGGGGAAAGTAAGAGACAGTGGAGGGGAAAGTAAGAGACGGTGGAAGGGAAAGTAAGACAGTGGGGGGGAGAGTAGGAGACAGTGGAGGGGAAAATAAGAGACAGTGGAGGGGAAAATAAGAGACAGTGGAAGAGAAAAGAAATACAGAGAGAGCAAAGAGAGAGAGGGGACAATGCCAAGAAGGTAAGAAAATTGGAGCACACAAGAGAGTATAGGGACAGAGAGGGAGAGAGGAAGTGGGAATGTTGTATGGAATGTGTCTGTCTGTGTCTGTTATCTGCCTTTGTGTGTGTGTGTACGTGTTACCGGTATCTGCCTTTGTGTGTGTATGTGTGTGTGTTATCTGTGTGTGTATGTGTGTATGTAGCTTGCCTTTGTATGTGTGTATGTAGCTTGCCTTTGTGTGTGTGTGTGTGTATGTGTGTAGCTTGCCTTTGTGTGTGGGTGTGTTTGTGTTGCCTGTGCGTGTTCGTTTGTCTGATAATTATGTCTGTGTTGGTTTCTAGCTGCCTGTGTGTGTCTAGTTGTGTCTGTTACACGGACTAGAATTAGGCTATATGGGTGTCTGTCTGGCCATCCCTCCGTCTGTTAACTTGTGTGTGTGTGTATAATAATAATAATAATAATAATATGTGTGTATGTGTGTTGCCTTGCATTTGCCTGGTAATATACTGAATATATGTATGTATGTGTATGTGTGTGTGTATGTATGTATGTGTATGTGTGTGTGTGTGTTAGAAAAGGGGGACAAGGGAGTGGGGTTGAAAGACGGGGAGGGAAGGGGAGGGGAGGGGAGGGAAGGGGAGGGGAGGGGAGGGAGGGGGGCAACATTGCCTCTCCGTGTTCTACCACACTAGACACGTTGCAACCCAGACGGGGGGGAGGGGGGGAGAAAAGAGAGAGAGAGAGAGAGAAGAGGATAGGAGAGGAGAGAGAGAAGAGGATAGGAGAGGAGAGAGAGAAGAGGATAGGAGAGGAGAGAGAGAAAAGGAGGAAAAGGAGAGAGAAAAGGAGGAAAAGGTGAGAGGGGACAGTAGGGAAGGAGGAAAAGGCGAGAGGGAGAAGAGAGGAGAGGAGAGAAAGGAGAAAAAAATGAGAAAAGAATGGAAAAAGAAAAGAGGAGAGAGAGAGGGGGGGAGCACAGGCACAATATATCATCAGCGTGGTGGAGAAACAATACCCAGATTAATTAAGTTTCCATCACCTGTCAACCTCAACTCAAACACCACGTTACCTTATTAATTTACACGTGGCACCTTCCTACATTCTTTCCCTCTCACCTCTGAAACCTTCTCCTTTCCCTTACCTAACCTCACCCCAATTTTTTGTTTTATACTCGGGTCCTATTTCCAGTACCATACCATACCTCCCTCCTACTTGCCTTCCTTCTTACTCCCCCTCCCTTTTATTCCTCTACTATGACCCGTTTCTCCCCTAAGACTACACCAACACAACAGATACACAGTATATATACATTTCCACCCATACACACATACACACACTGATACCTGATGACAATAAAGCACTGACACTCAAACCAAGGCTCATAAAACTCGAATATGTTACCATGTTAGAATGGAAAGGGTCTACATCCCCCACACGGAGTATAATGATATTCTAGATGGAACAAACACACACACACACACACACACCTTTGTAGTAGAGTGAGTCATGAAACACAAATGGTTTTCTCGGGACAAACTTGTAGGCTGACCTTGAGTTGGGCTGTGACTGATGGTGGTGGTGGTGGTGGTGGTGGTGGTGGTGGTGGTGGTAGTGACGTGTTGGTTGGTTGGGTGTGAGTAGGAATAGTATTTGGTGGTGGTGTGGTTGTTGTGATGACAGTGTGCTTAATTATTCTGGCGGAGTGTAGTAGTCACTTTAATAAATTAATGGTGTATGCTAAGGTGATGTTGGGTGATATTTAGTGATGGTGGAGTAAAGTGGTGTGATCATTTTATTATGGTATTGTATAGACGTGAAATATTTATTGTGGTGGTGGTGTAAGGTGGTGTGGGTTTTTTGTTTTGTTTTGTGTGTGGTGGTAGTGATATGATTAATGGTGATGCAGGTAGTGTGATGGTGTTAGTGATGCAGGAGGCATGGTGTGTGCGTGTGTGTGTGTGTTGTGGTGGTGGTGATAAGTGTCAGTGTGCGTGTGTGTGTTGTGGTGGTGATAAGTGTCAGTGTGCATGTTCGCTTTGTGGGTGCAGCAAACAACAAAACAGAACACAATGAGAACAACAAACGAGAACACAATGAGAACAACTAAACTGGTCTGTGACGTATGCAGGGTACAAAAAGAACACCATTAATGACACACAAACAGTTGGCAGGTCGTGTTTGTCTAGGAGGTAACGAGGTGGGAAACAACTATATATATATATATACACACACACAAGCAAACATGTAGGGTGTGTCATCTGGGAGGTGAAAAGGAGAGAGTATACTACACAAACAACATCGAGGGAGGCGAACGAAGAAAAAGAAAATAACATGAAAATAACGGCAAAAAAGTGAGAGATTCAAGGCGTGGAAGCAAGCAGTGTGAATGAATAGCATCAGAAATTAACATATAGAAATAAAATAGTGTGAACCGGAGATCACAAGAAAGAGAACAACATCTAAACCAACCATAACATCACTAAACCAAACAAAACACGAATTATTGAAAGACTTGTGAAAAACATGGGAAAAAATTACAAACCAACCAAACAGACAGACTTAAAAGGGATATCGAGTAGCAACAATATGGAAAAACAGACAAACAAACCAAACCAAACACATGGAGACAATGAAGGCGTGGTTGAGGGCCACGAGAAAGCATGAAGCAACCAGCCACAACTACCAAACAAGTCGACCGAACTAATTAAGGTCGACAAGGTCATTAAGGGGTACAGTCGACTACAAGACAAGTGTTTCGTCCTCCTCCCCTTGTTTAAGCTTCAATACCTCAACATTTTGGATCGTGTATATGTTGAGAGAAATAACGATAACCTACACATATAAGTTTGGTGTTTATATTCTTACATACCATATCTATGCCAAGTAAGTAGGCAGGGCTGTAACGTGTAGGCTAACCGGTTATATTCTAGATCAGTGTTTCTCATCCGATGGTTTTGCAGACGGAAGTGTATATGTCTGTGAAAATTGTTGCTAGGGATCATTAGTAAGTCTCATATTAAGGATACACTGTTGCTGGGGATCATTAGCAAGTCTCGCATAAAAAACAAAATAAACACTTTTTTATATCGTGTGTTGTTTTTATTTCGCGTTTAAGGATAAAACGTCATTGTGAATATACGGAAAACTTTTATTTATATATTTTGTGTGTCACTATATTACTAGGTTAAATGTGAGATAATAGGAAATTTGGACACTAACCAAAGGACGTACGCCACGTAACCCACATTGGCCCTCATCCCCCCCCCCCTACCCACCCCCACCACAGCCCCTACCCCCACCCCCCTCAGGCCAAATACGGGAGGGAAATAAACAAAGGAAGGATCGTGATGTTTCTGTCCTCAATTATGGTGTTGGGAAGTGGGGGCAAAAACTGGGACCCCTCCATTCACTGCCGTTGTGTTTTGACCTGCACCTCTGTCTGTCTGTCTGTCCAACTCCTTCAGAACCCTGTGATCACGTGTATGAGAATTAGAGGCTTCTGATTCCTCCTGACCATGCCACGAAACACGCTCCTTCCCTATAGGTGGTGTTTCATGGCAATATTTGAAGGACTCATTTACCTCCAATTTTCCGACTACAATATAGGGTCCCTAACTCCAGCACAACCTCTGTCACTGTCATCACAATTCCACTACAAAAATATGAATTCATTTACATTTTTACCTCGTATTCACCGCTGCCGTCATCTTCCCACTATTATATTTACCTACACTTTTACATCGTATCTTCACCACTATTCCTATCACACTATCATCACAACCTCTACCAACTCTATATTTACTACATCACCACCATCTATTTGACGTCACCCCCTCTACCACTGACTACCTTCATCACTGTCATCACACCCTCCCTCCAATTCTCACGCACTTTATCACCGTCACCACTTATACTTTCACCACTCCCACCGCCATTGCACCAACTCGTATCTACAACTCCCTTCATCACTGTCACCACCAACTCTTTATTTTAAAAACCCTCCCTTCACTGACGTCACCACTTCTACTTTCACCACCACCCCCGTCAATCAGTTACCACCATTAGCACCATACTACATCCCCAACATCACATTTTCCAATACTTCACCTTAAAAACCACTACAACCTCCCCAGTTCAAAAAAAAAAATAAAAAAAAAATAAAACACTCATATCACTTGCATCACCACACCATTTCCAATACTTAACCATAAGAACCACTACAACCTCAACCACGACCTCCCACCGTCAATATATATCACTTGCATCCCCCACTTTACCACTGTATCCACAAGAGCCGTCTAAACCCTCAATACTCTTCTCATATCGTTTCGTTCTTTGACCTCCACTTCAGCTCCTTTCCACTGTCAACAGTAATAGAACTCCACTACTCACTCACTCCCTTCCTCTATCAACATCATCTTTCTCTTCTTGTTCACCGTCCACCTTAACCTTAAACTCTCAGCCATTAACCATCCATTCAACATATATATACAGTAGGCTATTTACTCCTCCTCCTCTTCCTCCTCCATCCATCCAATCACGTCTCCTTTCCTCTCCATTATTTATTTCCACCATCATCAAACACCTCAAGTCTCAATGTGACGAAGGGAGGAAGGGAATGGGGAGGTGAGAAGGGACAGTAGGGAAGGAGGGGGAGGTGAGAGGGGACAGTAGGGAAGGAGGAAGAGGTGAGAGGGGACAGTAGGGAAGGAGGGGGAGGTGAGAGGGGACAGTAGGGAAGGAAGAGGTGAGAGGGGACAGGAGACCGAGGGATAATTAGGCAGGGAAAAAGAGCGAGGAGGGGGATGAGGAGGGAAGGGGATGAGAGGGGAAGGGGATGAGAGGGGAAAGGGGTTGAGGGGAAGGGGATAAGGGGAAGGGGAAGAAGGGGGAAAGGGTTGAAGAGGGAAGAGGAGGGGGGAAAGGGTTGAAGAGGGAAGAGGAGGGGGGAAAGGGTTGAAGAGGGGGAGGAGGGGAGAGACGACGGGGCAGACATTGAGGCGTCTAGTCCATCTGTGCATCACCACCAACGCCAACGCCAATTTACCAAAGGGGTTGTTGACCTTCGCTGACCGACCGCTACTTACTTCCTCCCTTCCTTCCTTCCTCAATACCTTCGTCAACCACTACTCTTTCCTCTCTCCCCCTCCCTCCCTCGACTCTCACAAGTGTCCTCCTCAGTGTTATTTTGTTGGTATCGTTCCCTCGCCACTCTTTCCTCCAACTCATCCATTATTTTCCTATTATCCTTCTTTTCTTCATCTCTTTCTCCCTCCATCATTTTCCTATTATCCTACTTTTCTCCACCTCCCTCCATCATGTTCCCATTATCCTTCTTTTCTCTATCTTTCTCCTTCCATCATTTTCCTGCTATCTAATCTTTTCCTCTTCTCCTTCACCTTAACTCCAGCAGGTCTTGTAAAAGTTTCGAAGAAGTTGACAAAGCAGTGAACCAATTACAACGCTTTATTTACCCTATAAGGTCTCACTTGATTCCTCCAATGTATGCCAAGAAACAGGACCAAATGAATAAATATAATGCTGTTCTGTTGCTTGGAATAGTTTGGAGGAATCAGTTGCTCCAGAATTACCAACACTGCATTTCCTCCTTAATGTGATGTAGTCAGAAAATTGGAGATAAACAAATCCTTCATGTATTGGCACGTAACACCATCTAAATTGAAGGAGCTGTTTCATGGCATAGTCAGGAGTAATCAGAAGCCTCCAATTTGTATACACGATCACAGGGTCCTTAATTAATATAGTACACCGCATCAGGGTATTCGAAGCACACCTGGACACATATAATGGCACGTGACTGTACATACCTGCCCTGCCCTGCTATTTAATTAAGGGCGTATATCATAACACAGTTTTGGGTGGTATTTCTGGAGCAAATTGTTTTTTCAAACTATTCCAGGCAACAGGATACCCTTATTTTTCTTCATATGGGTCTGTTTCCTGGCATACTTTGGTGGAATGAAGGCTCTCCAATCTTTCAAAAGTATACTATCCCCTTAAATATGTATTACTATTTCTGGTTCATGTTTGCATTCGACAAAGTTAAGGGAAACTCTTAAATCACGCACAGTTCCCTGATGACTTACACACACAACACGCACATGAACACCGATCACGTCAACATATGCAATGGAACCGTTCACATGTTGCCAAATGTACGTAAGCGATATTCACACACACGCACGACAAATAAAAAAAAAAGTTTAGCTTCGGTACATATCAAAGGCAAACACAGGAACGAGCAACGCATAATAAATACCCAACATTTACATAACCATAATATAAACACATAATAACACTTGGCCAATATGTAAACATTGTCACTACTACTGTCGCTGAACATATACTTATGACTTCACACTTCCCAATACAAAATTTACTTTGTATATATTTTTTACACCCGGTACATATTTCTGAATATAAAGTAACCCCAAGTCAGGGACAGGAGGGGAAACGAACACAACACATTTAATAAAACGTTGTGTGTGTGTCTGAGTGTGTGATGGTGGGGAGGGGAGAGGAGGGAGGAGGAAAGGGAAGGAGGGGGAGGTAGGGAGAGGATAGAGGGAGGAGGAATGGGAGGTAGGGAGAGGGGGAGGTAGGGAGAGGGGGAGGAGGGAGAGGGGGAGGAGGGAGAGGGAAGGGAGGAGAGAGCCAGATATGAGAGGAAGGGAAGTAAGATATGAGGGTGGTGGGGAGAGCCAGGGACAGAGGGGACAGGATATATATGTAAAAGAGAGAGAGAGAGAGAGAGAGAGAGAGAGAGAGAGAGAGAGAGAGAGAGACTATCCTTTAGGTATCTGAGGTCACCACCCTGCTCTTCCCTCTCACACCAACTGTTTATTGACATTCCGTCTGTGTGAGTGGGTGTGTACACTGACCCTCAATATATGTGTGTGCGTTTGTTTTCTTGGCTTGCCCTCGGTTCTGTGTGTGTGTGTGTGTGTGTTTATTTTATTAACTTTACCATTCATGTCATACTTTATTAACATATTCTCTCTCTCTCTCTCTCTCTCTCTCTCTCTCTCTCTCTCTCTCTCTCTCTCTCTCTCTCTCACCCCGTCTGTAACTCTATAATTATTATGATTATACACTTTCGCTTTCCTTACCTCCACCTGTTTTTTCCTCCTTCCCTTAGTAACTCCATATTTAACCCCACAACTCCACCCTCTCACCACTTCATCTCTTTCATTATTATTGATCTCATTATTCTTGTGTTTTTCCATCTTTATTTCCTACTTCCTACTCTTCTTCCTGCCCTTTTTATCCTACTTTATCACCCTATCCCTTTTTTCCCTTGAGATGAATGATCAATCTCCTTTCTTTCCCCCCCATAATTTCTACCATATCCTTCCTTTCATCATTATTCTTCCTTTCTTACAAACATCACACTTCCTTCCTACATCCCATCTTCTCCCCCCACCCCTCACCCACTCACTCCCCACCCCTCCTCCCTGCCTTTGAATCATTACCCCTACTCCCTCCCTCCCCCTGACCCCCAATCTCGCCCAAACCGGTTACCTAATTCGGCCATTTTAGCGGGCCACGATGCTGTAATCACCCGCGTGAGAAAAACGTGTAAGGATGCATGAGAAAGGGGATAGGAGGAGGAGGAAGGGGTTGGGGAAGGGTGAGGAAAGGAGTGGGTAGGGGGAAATAGGTGGGGATGGGGGGAGGAAGGGTGTGGGTGAGGAAAGGAGTGGGTAGGTGGAAATGGGTGGGGATGGGGGGAGGAAGGGGTTGGGGAAGGGTGAGGAAAGGAGTGGGTAGGTGGAAATGGGTGGGGGATGGGGGGAGGAAGGGTGTGGGGGATGTTGAAATACATAAGCAACTACCAAAACAAGGGACATAAATGGCAGCCACCAACTGTACAAGAACAACTATATTAACAAAAAAACAAACACACACAAACAAACAATGTCAAGTCAGAGCCAATAATCTCACCAAGAAACTACAACACACACAAATAACGCAAGATTATATAATACAGTACGTGGTAAAGTAAACAAACTGAGCAGTAATAAGCAGAGAAGCCAAACAAACGTGTACTGCTGAAATGGACACTGTTGTGGTGAGGCAGGCAGGGTCTCACTCTAACCGCACCCGGAATTATAAACCACAAAATCACATGAGCTAACCTTATTATTATCTCCGGGTCAAGCAATCACACCGTTTTCTCCCTCGTCTCTCATTCCGTCTGTCTGATGTTTTCACTGTGCCACCACACCGTTTTTTTGCCTACCTGTAGAAGGAAAGAAAAAACATTGTTAATTAATCAAGGTATGTATGTATGTATGTAATGGAGACAATTGATCATATAAGTATAATTAGCATATACTAGAATAAATGAAGGAAATAAAGGAAATATGGAAATTGTCAAATCAATTAGGCTATATATACTGGAATGAAAAGAAATTAAGAACGGTAAAGTTGGGAACCATCCTAATTTTTTATACCGTCATATACCATATTTATATACAGTACAAAATACCATATTCCTGTCTGCATTGGAAGTGTTACATAAACTGAGGCGGCTGCAACACTACTCCATAACAACATTATTTCATTTTATGCATTTCCTTCCATTCGTTGGGTAGGTACCGCTACGCTTGTAACAGAAATTAACTGTTTGAATAAATTATTTTTCAACTATTTTTCACCGACACAAATAAACATCAACTAAAGCGAAAAATATTATTATTTGCCAATACAGTGCTACACAAATATTTTTTTTATTTAATGTTTTTTGTAAGATAAGACTTTCATTGCTCGTACCTATTACTAAATGTGGAGTCACAACAGATCCTCCAAACGATTCAAAGCAACTGAATACTATTATTATTGTCAATTTAGTCCCGTTACCCACCTGGCATATTTTGGAGGAATCAATGCGCTTTAAATGTATCAAAAGTATACGGTACTATCCCCATTACGTGGTTTGCGTGCGGTAAAGGGTTTTTATTTTACTTCACTTTTGCCTCGGGAATGAAACTACTGTCATGGTGAAAATAAAAATGGGTCTGAAGCACCGAGGAAAATGTGAAATGGAGTGAAATTGTAATGGGCTAAGCCACGACTCTATCCAATCTCTTCACACCGTATTAATCCCAAACTCAATAGTTTTACCAGTTTTACCATCGAACTTCACCCTACTCTTTTATTCTCACTATCATATTTTACAAGCTTTTAAAACTCTTCTAACTTCCATTTTTTTTTTCAGCAAATATTCCAAGCTTTTATTCCCTTCATTCTTCCTCCCATCTTTTCCTTTTCAACCTCACTCAATACTTCTATCTTCACTTCCATCCTTTCCCTTTCATTCTTCTTATCTTTGTTTTCCATCTACACTTCCATCCTTTCCCCTTCATTCTTTTTCTCATCTTTTTTTTTTTTTATCCAACTTCACCCAACACTTCCATCTTCATTTCCGTTTTTTTCCTACTCGACCACACACACCACCCTACCCCTTATAACTGTCCTATCCTTAACCTTCCTCCACCCCTTCGTCAAACCACACCACCACAAACTGCCCCGCCCCGCCCCACCCAGCCCCACCACAGCTGACTAGATAACTTTTTTTTCTTTTTTTGCCGTGAGAACTATAGCGGAAATGCCTCTTCATGCCTCACCAAGGCTACACACACACACACACACACACACACACACACACACACACACACACACATATTTCCTAGATCTTCAGACGACACAAAAATCAACTCACTAAAATATACAGTAGTGAAATGTAGTTATGAATTATTAACACACGTACTGGATAATTCAAAAACATACCAAATACGCACAGAACCATTCACCAACATGCTTGGAATTTCAGATACCGGTGCATCAAATGTTGTCATGCACGACGAGGCGCATGAACACACACACACACACACACACACACACACACACACACACACACACACACTGCATATCAAAACTCTTGTACTTTTATGGATTTTGATATGATATGCACCATAGATATTTAGTATACATACTGTATATCTGTAAATGTAATACAGATTTATGTATAACCTTCACTACCCTATCAGTTCCTTTCCTTCTCTTATGTTAACTCTTTCTATCTCCACTTCTCTCCTTCCCTGATATCACCCCCCCCTTTCCATTCTCCACACACCTACTCTACCTCTTCATCACCAAACATGTATATTTCCTATTCTCCTCACTGCCCAACTTTTACCTCCAATTCTCTCCTCTGATATCCCCCCATTTTCAGTTCCCATCAATCATAATCACATCACCCATCGCCCCATTCCTACTTCCACATCTCCCTCATCCGTCCTAATCCAACACTACATCCATCCCACCACTTCCCTCCCTAACCCTCACAATCCTCCCTACCCTCACAACCCTCACTAACCCTCACAACCCCAACTAACCCCAAGGCCTTCCCCAATTTCCCGACCCCATCATCTAAAATTCTAAATGATTATAATCTACCTCTCATCTCCATTCCCCACTTTCACCTCCACCATCCCTCGCGATCCAAAGCCCCTACTCCAACATATAAACTCTCCCTATCCCAATCCTTCATCTATTACAGTTCCACCATCCATCGTAACTCTATTTCACGTCCTTCAACTCCTCCAAATGCAAACCTCCAGTCTACTCCTATCCATCCAGGTCACCTCACCCCTCACAACCCAATCTCTTCACTCTTCCTCCCTCCCTCACCCCTCCCAATCCAATGTCTGCACCCCCCTCCCTCACCCCTCCCAACCCAATCTCTTCACTCCAGCTCACCTCACCCCTCCCAACCCAATCTCTTCACTCCAGCACACCTCACCCCTCCCAACCCAATCTCTACACTCCCCCTCCCTCCCTCACCCCTCCCACCTACACTTGACATTATCGCTTTTCTAACCTGCCAATAATGTTTTTTTTTTCGCCGTCAATTACAACGGCTGGCAACCCAAAAATAAAGCCAATTAAGGATCGTCCAGTAATTACCATTAAAAACGCTAATTAGGGTCATTACATTATGCTGGTTGGTTCGTGTGGGGGAGGGACTGAAGGAGGAAGAAAGGGGGGGTGGGGATAGAGGAGGTGGAAGGGTGGAGGGGATGGGGAAGAGGAAGTGGTGTGGACGAAGGGAGTGGTCGAGATGATGGATGAGAAGGGAGGAATGAATGGAAAGGAAAGGAAAGGAAAGGAAGGGAAAGATGGAGATGGGAGAGAAGATTAGGAACAGATGACTGCATGGGGTGTTTGAAAAGAAGTGGGATGGAAGTTGAGATCGAAGAGGACATTAGAGGGAAAATGGAAAAATAGGGTCACATACATACATACAGAAAATAGACTAATCAAATATCAGCCCAACCTTTATAACTATACAATACAAAAAGGAAACAAACAACACAACGAAGACAGTGCACCAATAAAAAACAAACCTACAACAATAACTTTTCACTACGACTGTGGGAATTCTAATTGGCATAGAGAAATAAATCTGCGAAGTCTTGCGATGGATTTAGTACTGTGTTCCTGAAGGGTAGTTAGTTAGTGGTGTAGTGAGTTGGTTGTGGCTCTCAGCTGATTAGGACTGGATTCTTTCGTTCAGGGTACCCGGCTGATATCGTGGATGCAGTTCCCATGATTATATAGTCAACCGGTATTACCAGACATTACATTCTCTCTCTCTCTCTCTCTCTCTCTCTCTCTCTCTCTCTCTCTCTCTCTCTCTCTCTCTCTCTCTCTCTCTCATACACAATTACATAACGTGTACGTCACTTTCAGTAAATAAATTGTACTATCTAACATTTACAAGATGAACGTAAGTCAATGTAAATAAGGTGTGTACATATTTATGTATGTATGTATGTGAATGAAGGAAGGGGAATAAGGGAGGCTGTACACAAGGACCCTGGGGGGAACGGGGGAAGGGAAAGGCGGTGATGGAGGCGGAAGTGAAACCAGTTAGGACTTCCCTCCCTCCCTCCCTCCATTTCTTTTTTCTCCGGGGTCCCTCTCGTATCACACCACTTTCCTTCACTCTATATTGCAAACGTCTTCACTAGAGAAACTAAGAGATGCCTAGACTGTTGTATTATGGGTGTGAATATTATATGCCATCTCAGTTTGTGTGTGTGTAAATCAGTTATGTCTATTATATTACCTTCCTTTCAATTTTTTTCATATTTATTTCTTATTCCCTCTCTCTCGTCTAATAATTCTTTTTGTAGTTATTTGAAGGACTCATTTATCTCCAATAATTATCTGACAACATCACAGGGTCCTTCCTCTCTCCATCTTGCCTCTCCTTCTCCCCTGGGTATAGACATGTCGACGAGTTCCCACGGGGGAGTAAGATACCCTGACAGGAGTATACACATCCCTCTCTCCCTCCCACTCCCCACTCTTCCTTCTCGTTCAACTTGGCCACTCCCTCCTCCCTCCTGTCTCTCTGCCACTCTCAATGTCAGTCAGTACAAACTTCACCTTCCCCATCATCTTTTTCTCTTTTTACTCCCTTGTTTTCCTTCACAGTTTCAATATTCTCTTTCTCTTGACTTTCTCCACTCCCACTATCAGTACAAACTTCACCTTCCCCATTATCTTTTTCTCTTTTTACTCCTTTTTTTTCCTTCACCGTTTTTGCACTCCATCCTCTTTTATCTCCCCTTTTCTCTCTCTCTCTCAAGCTACACCCCCCCCCCTCCTCTTTAGTACAACCGTTTTCTCTCCCCACCTTCTCTCTTCCACCTTTACATTACATATACCGTTATAGACTTTTTTTTATCTACTTTAGTATATTTCTTCTCTCCATTCTTTCTCCTATCTCTCTACAATTTACACTCTCCCTTCCATCCTTTTATCCACTCTCTCCCTCTCTCCCTCCCTTCATCTCCCAGTCCTCCCTTCCCTCCCGTGGGAAAAAGACAGGTTGGAGGACACGAAAAGGAGGGAGGATGAAGGGAGGGGAGGGAATGACAAGGGGGGAGGGGAAGATAGAAGGGAGGGGAGGGGATGATAGGGACAGGAGGAGAGGGGATGACTGGGAGGGGGGAGATAGACGGGCGGGTAGGGGAAGGTTGGGGATAGATAGAGGAAAGAAAAGATGGGTGACAAGTGTGGAAGACATGTAACATGGAGTGAGTGGCGTGGGGTTAGGAAGGTGAGGAAATAGAGAATAAAATACACTGGAAAGGAGTTAAGGTGGGACGGCACAGGGGAGAAAAGTAAAGATTATATTTCTTCAAGTGGGATTCGTTATAGTAAAGAGAAAACAAACGTATGAATAAGTAACAATTAATTAAGTTCAAGAAATATTGAGAAGAATTAAATTGGAAATACAACAGAAGTGATAAGTGAAGTTGGTATAGTGAAGACTGGGAGGGAATGGGAAGAAATGAGATGAACAAAGAAGGAAAGAGTAAATTCAATTCAATCAAGCGATGCCATTTACGTCGATCCAAGAGGGAGAGAGACTGTAGACGAAAGGGAAGAGTAAAAGGAATAATAATATGCGAGATGGAAGGTGAAAGGGAATGCAATCCGGTAGACAAAAAAGGTTGATCAATTGACCGCTCCCTTTGGCTATGACCTGACATGCAACACTGAA
>JAWZYT010001324.1:0-5000 GCA_034508575.1 Petrolisthes manimaculis | reverse complement strand
CTAGTACACGGGGATACTTTTACCTTAAATTTTAGTTTCATTAAGTTGCCAGTGTCACTAAAGTCTACTTAATACAACGGAGTATAAATTTCAAAGGGGTGGTACTGACTGCTTTGTAAATTTATTTTCTTATTTACTCACTAGCAACCACACTATAGAACGGTAATCTGCAGTATAAACACAATAGACTACTAAGAAAGCTGAACTTATTCCCATCATGCTCCAGTTTCCACTTGATAAGGCAACTGAATATTAAACACCACAGAACGTCCACATTGAAAAGTCAGTCACATCACGTTCCTGCCTCCAACTCCCTACAAGATATAGGGTTGAATTCGAAGAGGCTCAACATTACTCCAGTCTGAAATTAGGTGTATCTCTTGGCCTTGCATACAGAGTTCACAACACATGACGATGTACTATTACTCAATAAAGAATCTCACAGTAGAAATCCGATGGTTGTAGAAATATAGAATAAGATTTTGATGATCATAAACTAATATTAACCAAGTAATCTGAGGAAAAATATACTTCCTGTGTAGATAGATCTGTATTTAGTTTATAATGCTCTACTATTTTCAAGTCTGTATTAAAACATTTATGACGTTAAAAGTTAAAAGTTATCAATATATACAGCCACTTTTTTACACATGCATAATCTAAGGAATATCTAATATTATATTACTCCCAGAATTATACAGTGTTGAGGATCGATTCAGGGTTTTTACATTCAATCTTCTCACCGATTTATTAAGTGTCTAGGTTTGCTTAACTCGTCTACCTTCCATAAGATTTGGGTCATTATAGACACGAAGCCGGACTCTCTGTCAAAGATATGTTTGAACACTAGTGAATTACGGGGAAGTACAGTGTGAGAATATTTGGGGCAATTTCATTCACTCAAAATATTCCAAGCAACAGCCCACTATTTTTTGTTGTTGTTGTTGATCTGGCCCTGTGTGGTAGCATACTTAGGACGAATCAAGTCACTCTAATGAACCCAAAGTATACAATCTCCTTAATTTCTATAAATAACACACAGGCTTGTCAATCTTGATCGAAACTCTAATCCTGACTTGCCCTTAGACTTAATCATAACAAGTCTTGAATCTGACGTCCGGTAACCAAGAAAATTGTACAGTCCGGACCACAGGAAAACGGACAGGTGGTTTTGATATGCACCGATCATTCACGTTCTTGTCTAGTGACAATTCGAGTCGTTTGGATTCACGTCTCTCTTATGAAGGGGGAAGTAGTGTTGGTAATCTGAGGCAACTGATTCCTCCAGACTATTCCAAGCAACAGAACACCATTATTTTTTATCATCTGGTCCTGTTTCCTGGCATACTTTGGAGGGATCAAGGTACTCCAATGTAACAAAAGTGAATTACCCCCTTGATTAACGGTACTACCAATTTACAAAGTTGGTGAAGCTGTTGTCGCCTCGGTTTGTGTGTCAGTCTTATAACTCCCTGTCTGTAAGCAACACGGGTACCGGTAATAGTATCAGTCACACTAAATTATGTTTGTGAATCTACCATTGACGAAAAACATAAATAAACACGAGCCACATAAAAAAACACACACACGCACTCACACACCGACGCCACACTCGTCAACAAAAGTTTGGGGAGGGGAAGCAGACACCCACCTCCTATACACATGTCACTCCCAAAGTGTATACTCACCTCACTACATCTAAACCAAACGAACAAACAAAAACTATTTAAAAGAGAGAGAGAGAGAGAGAGAGAGAGAGAGGAGAGAGAGAGAGAGAGAGAGAGAGAGAGAGAGAGAGAGAGAGAGAGAGAGGAGAGAGAGAGAGAGAGAGAGAGAGAGAGAGAGAGAGATGGTTTGCCTTACCTATAATACCACATTTTCTTAACCAACCAATCTACCTCACTATACCCTGCCCTGTTGTTCTTTCCTAACAAACCTAGGCTAGGCTACTCAGGACTTTGTCTGCTTGTTATTGTCTCGTCTCTTACATTAACTCCACACCCTATGCACTGATATCAGTTTTTCCCTGGCCTTATTCCAAGCAACATAAATTACATTCGAAGTTTCATAATCACATCCTTAACATTTTTACACTCCATTCATATTTCGAAGTTTCATAATCATATCCATAACATTTTTACACTCCATTTATATTATCTTTTAATGTGATACTCTAACCGTCCGTTCCGTCTGCATCGCTTTAATCAACATCATTCTTCAATTCTTCCTCGTCATCGTTTTTTGCTCAGTCTCAAACCGCAATGCACACACTGATTTTTTTTCTCCCCTCAGTGTTTGCTAACATAACCTGCTTCTGCTGCCGTCGCTTCTGTTCTGGCTCTCCCAGTCCTCGCTCGCCTCAACCATTTTTTACCCTCATTAAACTATTTTTTATTGTGTCAGCAGCGGTACAGGGTTTTGTGTGTGTGTGTGTGTGTGTGTGTAGCAAGCCACTCATTGCATGCACTCGGTATACAATAACAAAAACACAGCCCTCATTATGCTCTCTTTGAATTAGATATAACATTTTCTTGAAACTCTGCCCCAATATTTGAATGCATTCAAATATACACTACAAAAATGTTTTCAAGGTGTACAGTTGGACACATGAATGGGTGGTACAGCCCACCATCCTCAATACTGCCTTATGTCCCTGATGTCTCCTATTTGGCACTAAGGAACTTGATATTGGGAGAAATTGACTATCTTTCACTTGGGCTGTACCACCCATTCACGTGTCCAACTGTACCTGTAGTAGCCCATCTATTGATATGTAGCCACAAACCTTATTTACAAGGTACAAAACTATAGAAGAATATTAATAATATAAAGGTGATTTAACTTGTGCATGTGAACGAGTGTATAAAGTCCCGTTACACATAAGATACCAAGTCTCACCATCTGCCAAGAAATTAATACCTCTTGATTCTTCTCCTGCCACTTCCCACGTGTCTTATCTGTTGATTATATACAAACATACATACAGACATACACTGGCTGTCTTACTGGCCTGGTCAAGACTTTCTCTTTCATCCTGCCCTCTTTCCTCCTCCATCTCCCCCCCCCCTACCTACCCACACCACGTAAACAGTTATAGTCAGGTATTATCATATCTCTATACTACATATATTTTTCTATGTGTGCCTCCCTCCACCCATCACTTCTACTTATGTGCTTCTGTTCTGTCTGCCACCCTATCTATCCCTACCTTTTTCTATCATTTTATGCTTGTCAATATATTTTTTCCATACGCTTCTGACTCTGTCCCTGTCAATCAGTCTGTGCTTTTATTCCAATACTCCCATGTCCGTTTTTTTCCCTGCCTCTCACTCTTATCCCAGTTTACATTTTTCTCTCCCTTCTACACGTACGTACCTGTCTGTTCTTCTACTTCCTCTCCCTCGTATTCCTGCCTGTGTGTCTGTCTGTCTGTCTGTTCCCTCATTCCAATTTCCCATCGTGCTCTCAACTCTCCCCTCGCCGCGCCTCTCTTCTCCCCTCTTGTTTTATCTCTTCAACGTTTTTATTTTGGTCTCTCCCCTTTACACTCATGCCTCTTCACTCACCCTTCCCTCTACTCTCTCTACTCTCTCTCTCTCTCTCTTTTACACACACACACGCAAAACTTCAAGTCCTTCCACCTCACCTAAGCACTTAGTAAGATACACATAGAAATTACATAACATAAGTGTATACACCCACAAGTAAACAAACACAAACACAAACACAACACAACACAACACAACCCATGCCACCTGCCCGTCCCTCCAGCAGTGGTGGTATCAATGACCGATTAAACCAAGAGATAACAGCAGGCAGCAAAACACCACCAACTCTACCCTTGCCTTAACACACACACACACACACACACACACACACACACACACACACACACACACACTCCAGAAAGTAATACTATGACGAGATACATTAGGTTATTTATGCACGATATTCAACTCCTGATAAAAAAGAAAACAAAACATATTTCCCTCAAGCAAATGAAGTTAAATCAGTACCGTAGAAATAGTTTGTGATACTGGCCTATATTTTACAGCCTATGATAAATAATATAAATACAAAAAAAACAAAAAATTACTGGTACTGCTTCAAGGTAGGCGTGTTACATCTTTATATCGACCTTCCTTACTTGTCTATAATATGAGTTCATCTTTTAATTTATCGTCTATCCTCCTCTTAATATATATGTTGTGGTCATACAATAGTCACTGTGTTATCAGACAACAAAGATAAGGTGGGTGAAGTGGAGGCAGTCGACTACAGAGTTAATCATTTCATTATCTATTGATGATGCATTGTTTGGAAGGCTACGCACACTCAAATTTCACCAAAGTAAATAATGCAGTTTTATCATATCACAATTTACTTATGTTACATTCCAGTTATATTTAGTTAAGATGGTTATTTTTTTAGCTGAGAGTAGCCTAAATATATAAGAGTGTTAAATAATATCTCCTTTAGCACTCTTATAGCCTTACGATGAACTAAGAGTTTTAGAGACTAAATGTAAGAGGATATGACGTATTCAGATATACACTATGATATGAAGGGGTTTAATAAGGGTAAAATGTTGATAGTGAAAGAGAGGCTACTGATTTCTCTGGTGTCGTGGTACAGTATTGCAATGAAAATTAAGATAATTTTATATATACAGTATATATACCGGTATAATATTATGTTGTGTGACAGTGTGGAGAAATCAGTAGCCGTATTGTCGACATAATTTAGCCCATGCACTCTTCTGGTGATACAGGATTGATTTTTGTGCAGAGTTTGGCCAGACTTCAGTACTATACAATTGGAGCAACCTATCTTTGAAGACTTGAGAAACTGCCTTGAATCAACTTTGGAGGAATCAAGGCACTCCAATGTACCAAAAAAGAATGATATATATATATACCACTTTAATAATAATGTGGAAAGGAAGGAAGGAATGTGAAAGTGAAAGGAATTACCAAGAGATGGATTCCCCCACAACCAAC
>JAWZYT010001323.1:150000-250515 GCA_034508575.1 Petrolisthes manimaculis | reverse complement strand
GCCTGAGCCGTACTGGAAATAAAGTCAGGAGTCAGAACCTTGTGGAGTTGGTAGAGAAAACTCCACAAGGAAATTTTATAGGAAAGATAGAAAGTAGTTGAAATTTGGCTAACTTGCCACCTGTAATGGGCAAAAAATTATTCATTAGTAAACATCGAAAGTCGGGGATTAGATGCAAGGTGTTTATCAAGGCGACGTTTGAAGAGAGAAAGAGAGAGAGAGAGAGAGAGAGAGAGAGAGAGAGAGAGAGAGAGAGAGAGAGAGAGAGAGAGAGAGAGATCAAATTCAAATTTCAAATTCAAATAATTTATTTTCCACTGGGCAGTGGTTATTCTTGTACATACATAGTAATAAAATAATTTTACAATAAATAAATCTATGATTTTATAAATATAATTTGTCTCTAACCGAAAAACGGTTGTGTCACAATGTTAAAACTGTAGCAAAATCAAGTAACATTACTCTTATTTAATAAAATATCAATGAGCCTGCCTTTGAAGGCTGGTAGGGAAATTGCATGTATCACATTACTGGGCAAGTTGTTCCACAGTTTAGGTCCCATCACTTCCAGGCTCCGGGAACCACTGTCTGTACATTTTTTAGGTACATATAGGCAGTTTTGTTGCCTGGTTTTACTATTTGTTATTTCTCGTGTTGTTGGTAATTTTTTCAACCACTCAGGATACAGTCCATTTAATACCTTATAGACAGTGGTACATGTGTCAAACGTATGTTTCTCATCTACCTTGAGCCACCCGAGTTCCTTAATTATTGGTGTTACATGATCATATTTTTTGCCCCACCTATTGTTACCTTGGCTGCGAAGTTTTGTAGCTTTTTTACTTTGTTTTTTACAGTTTTGTTTGTTGTTCCCCATATCCGGATACAATAATTAATTACACTTAATACTAGGGATTGTACAACAATAATACGGAAGGGTTTATCAAATTGGAACTTATTCGACTTATAAACATTAATATACCGATGACTTTTTTTGATAGTTCATTAGTGTGTTTATCAAAGGTCATATATTTGTCGATGTATAGCCCGAGGTTTTTTACATGGTTGCTTGGAGTGATAGTGTCTCCATCTATTTCAATAACAGTATTGTTAGGGATGCGTGACAGGAGTTGTCTGTTTCCTATAAAGATACATTGGGTTTTGCTAGAGTTTATCATCAGACCATTACACAAGAAATATGTTTTTACACGTTTAAGGATATCCTCAGTTTTCCTAATAAGATTGTCAAGATTCTTTACTTTATCAGTGAGTAAAAACTGTGTGTCATCGGCATATTGTACAACCAAACAGTCCTTAATATTATCAGATAGGTCATTAACAAAAATATTGAATAAAATTGGACCCAAGATTGATCCTTGTGGAACTCCATATTCATTACTTAGTTTCTCAGAAGTCGTGTTTTTTATGCAGACAGATTGGGTTCTGTTGCTGAGGTAACTAGTGAACCAGAAAGGATCAATCTTGAGTTTGAGACATTTGTTGATTAGTATATCATGATGGACACTATCAAAGCCTTTGATAAATCACACAGTGTAAGTACAGATATTTCCTTGTGGTCCATGCTGTTATAGATCTCATCAGTAACAATAGTGAGTGCTGTTTCAGTTGACAACTTAGGCCTGAAACCATGCTGACTGTTAGACAAGAGCCTCTTAGCCTCTAGGTAGTGCATTAGTTGGTTAGATGTTACTTTTTCCAGTATTTTAGAAACAATTGAAAGGAGTGATATAGGTCTATAATTACTCACATTATCAGCATCACCATTTTTAAATATCGGTACTATTATTGCATGTTTCCAAGCAGTGGGGAAGACACCAGTTGTTATTGAGGTGTTTACTATAATTGTTATATAGAATGCAATTGCGTACAGTGTATCCTTAACATATTTTAGTGGGATATTATCTGAGCCAATAGAAAAAGTATTGTTTAGTTGTTTAATGGTTAGTATTATGGTGTTAACATCTACTGGTCGAGGTCTAAAATGTTCACCTTCCAAATAGGTAGTAGTTGGAAGGTTAGGAGGGTCAGGTGTTGGTGCTAACTCGTTCCCACCATGGAGAGTGTTTTGAGTTTTCTCATAAGTGGATTTTCCCACACTTGCAAAGTATGAATTAAACTCATTAACTTTATTCTTAATCTCGTCAAAAGAGTGGTCTCTAGAGGGCTTGGATTTTTTACTAGGGACGAGTTCTCGAATTAATTTCCATGTGGCAGAAGTGTTACCTTTACAGTTATTAAGTTGTTCATTGAAGTATGAGGATTTAGCTTTACTAATGAGTGTCCTCACCATCTTTTTATCTCGCCCTATGTATTTTTTCGATCACTTTTTAATTTGTTCTGTGCAGTATTTCTTACTTTAATAGCATTTTGTATCTCATCACTCATCCATGGTGCGAACGGTCTGCGGATTATGTCATGGTCAGCAATTACCTGTGGGACGACATCATGTGTTAGAATTTTATCAGCGTTGTTAGTAATAACCAAGTCTAGAAGGGTTGCAGATGAGGGAGTTACTCTAGTTGGTTTGTCAATGATCTGGGTTAGTTTGTTATTTTCTATAAGTTTGCTTAATTTATTGTCATGTAAAAGCATATTGTTATTAAAATCACCAAGTATAAAAAATGGTTTCTTTCGAATACTCATTAATCTAAAAATGTCTTCAATATAGTTGAAAGATTCAGCTGGAGCTTTAGGATGTCGGTACATACAACCGATTATAATAGCAGGTAACTTTCTACATTGAACAGTTATCCATACATCCTCAATACTTGGTCTTAGTACCTCTAACCTAATTACATTAGCTTTTAATATATCTTTTACGTATATACAAGCACCAGCTCCACGTCCATTATCACATCTAAAAACCTTATAATTAGAAACATTAATAAAATTGTCAGGAGTATGGGGAAGGAGCCATGTTTCAGAAATACATAAAATGTCAATATTTCTCTCTTCCATTAAAAGTTTTATTTCGTCAAGGCTAGATAAAAGAGATTGAGCATTAATATGTTCTATAACTAGGGTGTCCTTCCCCTTTACTGAGCCATCGGCAGGGTCTTCTTCGCCATACTCCTATTTAGTGTACATCCTACATAGACGGCTCTTATGGCCCAGAGAATGGCACGTAGCACATTGTATTTTATGGTCAAACCTACAAGTAGCTTGTGAGTGATTAAATTCACCACAATTATAACATCCACGTTTCTTCATACGGTTATTGGTTTGTCTGTGAGTATAAGATTTATGGTTGTCTCTGTGGTGATTATTATGTGTATTGTGTAGTGCGTTGTAACTGTTGTGTGTGTGTGTTGATTGTTGTGAATATTGGTTGTCTCTGTGGTGATTATTATGTGTATTGTGTAGTGCGTTGTTGTGGTGATTATTATGTGCATTGTGTAGTGCGTTGTTGTGGTGATTATTATGTGCATTGTGTAGTGCGTTATAACTGTTATGAGTGTGTGCTGTTTGTTGTGAGTATTGGTTGTCTCTGTGGCGATTAATGTGTGTATTGTGTAGTACATTTAAATTGTTATGAGTGTTTGTTGTTTGATGTGGATATTGTGGGTTATGGTGTGTTGTTTGTCTTGTACCTGGTGAGGTAGGGGTGTGGCCGGCAGCAGAATTACGGCGCACAACCTCTGCCCAAGTATTTGTCTGTGGGTTGTTTGGTGCCCCTATTCTGTCAGAGATCCTTATTGTTTTGGGATTATCATTGTTTGTTTGGATGGGAGTGTTATTTCTAGTGTTTTGGAAGGTTACAGGATACTTTCTGTTTTGTTGGTTAGTGTTACTGTTTTGTGTTGTCCACTTAATGGTGTCTATATTTTTACATATTTTAATGTTAGGACATTGTTTTGTAATTGTACTGAATAGGCGGATTAAACCCAACCTATTCAAAGTGGATCCAGGCGAGTTGCTCTCCATGTCGTAACACATGTCGTCCACCTCGTCTGTACCCAATCTGAAGGAAGGATCCGTCTCCACAAAGGATGTACAATTTAGCTCACACTAATTTTTCAAGTGTTCGTTGTAGTCCCCGATTCTGGCTTGCATATCCTGTGATAGCAAGGTTGGTGCTAGCTGACAAAATTAATATGGACACTCATTTCTACATTTTTTTCTTTAAGTTCACTAACTAAAGAGCCAAGGTTATCAAGTATTACTTCAGGGGAATTATTTTCTATAATGTCATGTAGGCCACAATAAATTATACATTTAGTTGGAGCCCATGTTAGTTTTTCGGTTACCCAACATTTAAGAAGGTCAAAATTAGCGTCTTTGATTGTTCTAATTGAAACATTTTTGTCTAGATCTGATATCTTGGTCTGCGTCCAATTTTCATCTCCTAGGAGAAGGGTTTTCTGTGGGACACTAAGTGTGGTTTCCTCCTGGTGTGGACGATTATGTATTGCTATTTGATTTTCAAGGTCAAGTATTTTCTGTTTGAGTTGATCAATGCATGAGTACGCAGTTTTCACTTCAGTATTAAGTAATTCTATTTCCATATTTTTCGTAACTAAATTTTCTTTTATTTTTCCTAGATCTGAAGTCAACTTGACTATAGCAGTAGCATTGTTCTGTATGGTAGCAACTAATCCTGAATGTAGAGTAGGGCTGGGTGTAAGTTGTAATGTAGTTAAGTCGATGACAGGTTGTGATGGTACAACACCAACGTCGTGTTGAGAGGAAGGGGAAGGGAGGGCTGTGGGTGAGGGGTGGGGTTGAGGGAGAGAGGGGGGGAGCAACAGTGAGAGCGAAGGGGGTTGGGGAGTTTGGGAGGGGATAGACGCATGGGAGAGGTGGGCGGAGAGAAAGTAAGAGACTGAGGTGAGGGAGAGGGGAGTGGAGGGACAGGAGTGGAGTCCGACTGTCCTTTTGGTGAGCATTGTGTTGAAGTAGACTCGGTGACTTGTCAAGCAGCATCTGATGACGGTTCTTGGTGGTTTCTCAGGATCATTTCTATTAGATTTTCTTTGGTGACCCAAATTTTGTTGAGACCGAGTTCACGGCAGTGTTTTTGCAGTTCTATTTTTGTATAGGTTTCGTTCAAGAACTCCCACGTTGGTATCTGTAGCGATGGAATAGTCTCGTCCACACACACAAGTGGCTCGGAGTGTTCATTCATTTTTATTTGGTGCGTCAGTGAGCCGATGAAGGATGTTCGGGTTCGAAGAAGCAGTGAAGTAGGCAGTGGAAGATGGCAGCTAGTTTGGCTTCCTCGTAGTTATGGTAGTTGAGGCCTTACTGCGCATGCGCGAGAATCAGAAGAGAGAGAGAGAGAGAGAGAGAGAGAGAGAGAGAGAGAGAGAGAGAGAGAGAGAGAGAGAGTTACAAGGACAAGTAGCACCTCAAAAGGTCTTACGACCCATACCAAGGAGGTACCGTAGGTGTAGTAGTAGTTGCTAACTAATAGTGAGAGAAAAGTATAGTAAAGAGAAGGCTCTCCCCACCCACCTCTCCCACCCGCATTGCGGGTATGGAAATGGAAATGTACCTAACCCGGGGGAAAATAGGCTGGACTATGAAATTAGTGTCCAGGAAAGGAGGAAACAATCACTTTAACTCTACCAGGCTTGGCAGAACTTTGTCTAACTGTTTCTTGAACTGTTCTATTGAGGAACTATCAACTACCTCTGCTGGTAGCTGATTCCAGACGTTGCAGATTTTACATGTGAAGAAATTACCTAACGTATTATGGCGGAAGCGTTTCAAGTCTAGTTTCCATCCATGGTTTCTAGTTGCATTAGTGTTTAAGCTAAACAGGCACAGATAATCAATGTTTTCATATCCACGAAGGATTTTGAATACTTCAATTAGTTGACCTAGTGCCTGCAGCCTTCTCTGGTAGCCCATGTTTTTAATTGATGGGATCAGTTTGGTGGCCCTAGCCTGGACTCTCTCAAGCCTTGCAATGTCTTTCTTGAGAGTCGGCGACCAGAACTGCACAGCATATTCCAGATGTGGCCGAACCAAAGAATTGTACAGAGTGAGGACTATCTCTTTGTTTCTAAATCTAAATTGCCTCTTTATATTACCAAGAAGCCTCTGGGCTTTCTTCTCTACTGCGAGGCACTGCTTGGAGAATTTGAGGTCACTGCTGATCAGTACACCTAAGTCTTTCTCCAAGTCAGTACAACTAATTTCACTTCCCAACAGAGAGTAACTGGCTCTCTGGTTGGCTGGGCCTATGTGCATCACTTTACACTTGTCCAAATTGAATGGCATCTGCCATCGTTCAGACCACTTTCCTACTTTCTCTAGGTCTTTATGTAATTGTTCTACCTTTTCAAATGATGAAGCATTACACCCTAACTTGGTGTCATCAGCAAATTTTGCAATTCGACTGACAATGCCCACATCTATATCATTAATGTAGATTATAAAGAGTAGCGGACCTAGAACTGAACCTTGAGGAACCCCACTTGTGACTGATGCCCAACTTGAGGCTTCCCCATTGATTACTACTCTTTGGCGCCGGTCAGTTAGCCAATTCTCAATCCATTTAGCAAGCATGCCCCTTATTCCCAGTGCACGGGTTTTTGCCATCAACCTCTGATGAGGTACTTTATCAAAGGCTTTCTGAAAGTCCAGATAAAGGATGTCTATTGCCCGGCATTGGTCATACTCAGAAAGCATACCGTGGAAAAATTCAATCAAGTTGGTCAAACATGAACGCCGACGCCTAAAGCCATGCTGTGAATCATACAATAAATTATATGATTCAAGATGATCTACTATTCTATCTGCAACTATACCCTCCAATACCTTTCCTACTACAGATGTAAGGCTGATTGGACGGTAGTTTCCAGGAAGATGGCGATCTCCCTTTTTAAATATGGGAGTCACATTTGCTTCCTTCCAGTCAGATGGGACCTCTCCTGTTTCAAGTGATATATTGAAGATAGCAGCCAGGTAAGGGGTTACCTGGTCACATACCTCTCGCAAGACCCTAGGAAGAAATTCATCAGGACCGGGAGATTTATTGACACTTAATTTACCTATTCTGTCTCTAACTTTTGCTTCACTACATTGGACTCTTTCTATGGTAACACCCTCATGAGTAGTGCCTGGCTCAGGGATGTTACCCCCATCTTCTCGGGTGAACACTGATGAGAAATGGGAATTTAGAATGTCTGCCATCTCTTCATTAGTGTTTTGCAAGACACCGTTCCCATCATGCAATGGGCCTATCTTGTTTCTAATTGGTTTTCTGCTATTTACATAACCAAAAAACTCCTTGGGATTCTCCTTACACAAGGCTGCAATCCGGAGAGAGAGAGAGAGAGAGAGAGAGAGAGAGAGAGAGAGAGAGAGAGAGAGAGAGAATCAGTATCAGAATGCTTTATTCCATTAGTGTACAATGGCTTTTCTCTTATTCATTAAAAATATTATATACATAGTGAGACATAGTATTATAAAAGATACATAGTTCGTAATTGTTATTTTATGCTAGATCTTATATAGTAGACCTTAATATTAAAAGTTTTTATTTGATACATATGTAGTTAACATTCACTAAAATAGTCTTAAATTATACATTTTATGATGAGTGTTGGGATGGAACATGGAGCAGGATGGGGAGGGAAGGTGTGAAAATGGTCAGGTCACAACCTACCGGTGTAGTGCTATATAGGAGAGTGAGCTCAAGTGTTAAGGATTAGCAGAGTGGAGAAGCCAAGGTATGATATGTTAATGAGAGAGAGAGAGAGAGAGAGAGAGAGAGAGAGAGAGAGAGAGAGAGAGAGAGATGGGAGGAAGACGTGTGGAGAGAGAGAGAGAGAGAGAGAAAGAGAGAGAGAAAGAGAGAGAGAGAGAGAGAGAGAGAGAGAGAGAGATGGGAGGAAGACGTGTGGAGAGAGAGAGAGAGAGAGAGAGAGAGAGAGAGAGAGAGAGAGAGAGAGAGACTATACATATATATACACAAACAGGTTAGCAATGACAGACAGACAAATTGTGAGCGTGAGAGAACAAAAAGACATAATGAAATATACTGCACTTGTATGTGATGTTTGAGTGTTTCTTAGCACAAGCCACCTTGTATAGCAAAGGTTGTTAATGCTTTTTTGAAGCTCGTGAGTGACGTGCATCCTTTTATCTTGGAAGGGAGTTTGTTCCATGTTCGTGGTCCACTTACATGAGATGAACGTGTACCGTTGTCTGTTTTTACTCTTGGAACAAATTGGTTTGTGTTTTGTCTAGTTGTGCGGTCATTTGTCTGTGATACATATGGTAAGTTTAACAGCCACTCAGGATAGTATTTCTGGGTTACTTTATACACCATCATGCACTGATCAAATTTAACTTTCTCTTTCATTTTTAACCACTTTAGTTGTAGTAGCACAGGAGTCGCACGGTCACGTCTGTTGTAACCCCCAACAGCAACTTTGGCAGCGAAGTTTTGTAGTTTTTGTACTTGCTGCATGAGGGTTTCATTAGTGTTTCCCCATATTCTGAGACCGTAATTGATTAAACTTAATACTAGTGTATGTACTACAATCACTCTGGTGTCCTTGTCAAATAGATCTTTAACTCTGTTTATGAACATTATAATTCCTATTACTTTCCTAGTGAGTTGGTGAATGTGTTCGTCGAATGTCATGTGTCTGTCCAAGTAAACACCCAATATTTTTGCATGCTTGCTGGTTGGTATATCATTTCCGTTAAAATTGATGGTCATGTCGTCTTGTGTGTGTGATAATAGTTGCCGTGTTCCAATAAATATAAATTGTGTTTTCTTAGAGTTTAACATAAGGCCACTTTTTAGGAAATAGGTCTTTGCATATGACAGTGTTATTTTAGCTCTGGTGATTAGTTGGTCTACGTTATTAATAGTGTCACTGTGGATAAACTGTGTATCGTCTGCATACTGGACTAATACACAATCATTTACATATTCTGATATATCATTAACAAATATGGAAAAAAGAATAGGGCCAAGAATAGAGTCTTGTGGGACTCCATGTGTAATCAAAGATTTGGATGAGATATGATTATTTAGTCTGACTGATTGAGTTCTATTAGTTAGGTAATCTTGGATCCAGAAATGGTCTATTCTTAAGTTATGGCATCTCTGCAGTAAAATATCGTGGTTAACACTGTCAAATGCTTTCGACAGGTCACACAAAGTTATCAAAGTTATTCTCTTATTGTCTAGGTTACTATATATATGATCAGATATTACTGTGAGAGCAGTTTCCGTAGATAACTTCGGTCTAAAGCCATGTTGAGTGTTGGAAAGCAAAGTATTCTCTTCTAGGTGGTCTGAGAGTTGTTTAGCTACATTTTTTTCTAAAACCTTTGAAATTACTGGGAGGAGAGATATAGGTCTGTAGTTGGAACTGATCTCACTATCACCTCCTTTAAGGATCGGGATAACAATGGCATGCTTCCAAGGGGTGGGAAATTTACCTGTAACAATTGAAGTGTTGAATATACAAGTAAGGTAAAAAGCTGTAACAGAGAGGCTGTCTTTTATGAAGTTTAATGAAATGCCATCGCTGCCTATAGCTTTGGTTTCCTTTAATTTGGATAGTGTTAGGATTACAGTCTCAACATCAACTGGTTTAGGCCTGAAGAAGTTACCTGTGGCTGAATTATCAATATCATGGGATTCTTGTACATTGTCTGGCACAGTATTATTGTTAGTTAGTTCATTTTTGCAATTCTCAAAAGTTTTCCTTCCTACATTAGCAAAGAGGTTATTAAACTCCTCTGCCTTATCCTTGATATCTTCGTTAGTGGTGACATTGTTGTGTAATTTATTGTTAGGCACAATACCTCTGATATTACTCCACATCTGTGCTGAGTTACCTTTGCTCTGATGGAACTTATGGTGATAATGTTTTTTTTGCTTCATGAAGCCTGTCCTTAATACGTTTCTTTTCCTCTTTATATTTGTTGTAAAGTTGTATGGTCTAGACAGGAATTAAGAACTGTGTTGAGTATGTTTACCTGTTTGTTAGTGTCATCGGTTAATGTAATGTTATTCAAGTGGTTTAAGCTATTTAATAATGCTTCACATAAGTTATCTTTAGTGTATGTTGCCATGCTTCTGAAGGTTTTCATTACTTTTGGTCGTTTGGGTTTACTGATATTAATCTTCGAGATAATCATGTCGTGATCTGCAATAGTACTGGGGAGGGAGTCATAGTAGACAGTGCTTTCTTTATTGTTAGTAATTATGACATCGAGTAGTGTGGCTGACTGTGGAGTAATACGAGTTGGTTTGCTTATTAATTGGAATAGTCTGCAAGCATCAACTATTTTCTTAAGTTTACTATCATTAGCTAGGAGGTTGTCATTAAGGTCACCAAAAATATACATGGGTTTCTTACGTAAATTGACGTGTTTAAAGACTTCAGACAAATAATCATATGAGGCAGCAGGGGCTTTAGGATGTCTGTAAATACACCCTACAATGATTGATGGTAACTTTCTACACTGAACTGTGATCCATATGTTTTCAATACCAGTACAGACCTCAACATCTGGTGTAATTACCTTAGAACATAAGTTATCCTTAGCATAAATACAAACTCCACCTCCACGGCCCTTGTCATGCCGAAATACATTGTAACCTGGTACTGTTATTAGTGAATCATGTGTCTCACTGACACAGAGTACATCTATATTACGATTATACATTAGTAATTTTATTTCGTCGAAGCTTGCCAAAAGAGACTGGGCATTGATATGTTCTATAGAGAGACAGTCCTTAGTTTTACCACATTGTTCAACGGCAACGTCTTCTTCGCCAAGGATCTATTGTCTGAAGTAGTTACATAACCTACTCTTATGACCTAACTGAAGACATGTTGTGCATCTTACTTTGTGGTAGAGAGAGAGAGAGAGAGAGAGAGAGAGAGAGAGAGAGAGAGAGAGAGAGAGAATTACATAGAATTACATAGATACACGGGCCACACAGACCTTGCGGTCCCTTCGAGGTGATTCGGCCTTAACGTTAGGAAAAAAAAATAATATCAATGATAGTGAAGGATAGTAAAGGATAGTAAAACAGAAGGCTCTCTCCCTCGGGCATTACACCCTACATGAAAGTAATGATAGAAGCAGTACCTTGTGGCTGGAAGAAAACAACCACAAGGAAATTTTATAGGAGAGTTGGAAAGTAAGCTTAAATAGAAACAAACATGAAATACAAAAAAATAAAATATCTATATATATGGTGTAATAAAAATAGAAATTACATACACATATATACATATTGTTACGTTTCAATATTTCTCAAGCCTCGTTCCATATACCATAACAGAAAACAAAAAAAATCATAAAAACCAATGAGTGACTATTCACAGAGAGTGGACAGTTCCTTTATCAGAGTTCGAATTAAAAGATCAGACTAAATAATGGACATAATATATTTTAACACAAATAATTCAATTAACACACAATACATAATAAATACCTTAACCTAAACCTTAATACTAATACACAGAAAATATCCCTTAACCTAAACCTTAATAATAATGAAACATCAGAAAGCCACACATAACATAATACACAATACACAATAGTAATCATAATAATAATATTCCTAGACCTGACTCCCGTCCAAAACAGCCTACTGACTCCTATGTCAAAGGTGGTTCACTGCCCTATGCCTAGGAACCCCTCCAAAAGGTCTGTTTACATACCACTAGAATCACAAGCCAGGGCTGGAGGTAGTGCTGTGGTCCTTCCACGTTGATGTCTGATTTTCAGATGCCCTGCCCGGGTTTATATAGGCCACAGTTGGCGCCAAAACCAATACAATGTTGCCCTATCTAATTAATGGTATCCACCAAATACATTCTCCCCGGTTATTCCTATAAACTTCCTACTTAATAAACCCAATGTGTTTTACCCCCCATAGTAATTACATTTCATTAGCATCGTAAAACACATTTTATACAAAGGAAAGTATATGTAATCCACTAGACGTGGCAAACTTACATTGGAACTCATATAGGTTCACAAAAATAGAGACACTAAATTCCTCTGTTCAAAACACGAAACCTAAACTGAAACAGAGTCACAAGGCTCGTACCTAACAATATACACACACACACACACACACACATATATATATATATATATATATATATATATATATATATATATATATATATATATATATATATATATATATATATATATATATATATATATATATATATATATATATATATATATTAGCTGGCCTCTGATTCTTCTTTTTGACAGGGAGAATAGGTTAAGTTCTTTTAATCTTTCCGGATACGGTTTATTTCTTAGTGATGGAATTAGTTTGGTTGCTCTACGCTGATTGATTGATTGATGGATATTAGGCGCCGCAACATCGAGGTCCTATAGCGCCAGAAAAAGGTGATAGAGAGGTGTGACAGCAAGCAGTAAGGAAATGAAAAGAAAAGAGGGACAGTTGAAGAACTGAAAGCTAATGTCTGGGGCCGAAGGGGCACCAAAACCCTGTAAGTATTGCCCACATTAATTAATATAGACAATACCCCCCTACGGGGGTACTCTACGCTGAACAGCCTCAAGTTTGTCTATATCCTTTTTCAAATATGGAGCCCAAAATTGCACCGCATACTCCATATGAGATCTTACTATGCTATTGTACAGAGACAAAATTATATCCTTATTCTTACATATGAAGTTTCTTTTAATGAATCCTAGCGCTCTGTTTGCTTTATTTGCTGCAATGGTGCATTGATCTGAAGGTCTGAGGTCTGAGGTCTGAGGTCTGAGGTCTGAGGTCTGAGGTCTGAGAGAGAGAGAGAGAGAGAGAGAGAGAGAGAGAGAGAGAGAGGTACCGTAAGTGTAGTAGTAGTTGCTAACTAATAGTGAGAGAAAAGTATAGTAAAGAGAAGGCTCTCCCCACCCACCTCTCCCACCCGCATTGCGGGTATGGAAATGGAAATGTACCTAACCCGGGGGAAAAAAGGCCGGACTAGGAAATTTTTGTACAGGAAAGGAGGAAACAATCCCTATAACTCTACCAGGCTTGGCAGAACTTTGTCTAACTGTTTCTTGAACTGTTCTATCGATGAACTATCAACTACCTCTGCTGGTAGCTGATTCCAGACATTGCAGATTTTATATGTGAAGAAATTACCTAACGTATTATGGCGGAAGCGTTTCAAGTCTAGTTTCCATCCATGGTTTCTAGTTGCATTAGTGTTTAAGCTAAACAGACACTGATAATCAATGTTTTCATATCCACGAAGGATTTTGAAAACTTCAAAAGTCTGGTCTCTAATGAGAAGAGACCTAGTGCCTGCAGCCTTCTCTGGTAGCCCATGTGTCTAATTGATGGGATCAGTTTGGTGGCCCTAGCCTGGACTCTCTCAAGCCTCGCAATGTCTTTCTTGAGAGTCGGCGACCAGAACTGCACAGCATATTCCAGATGTGGCCGAACCAAAGAATTGTACAGAGTGAGGACTATCTCTTTATTTCTAAATCTAAATTGCCTCTTTATATAACCAAGAAGCCTCTGGGCTTTCTTCTCTACTGCGAGGCACTGCTTGGAGAATTTGAGGTCACTGCTGATCAGTACACCTAAGTCTTTCTCCAAGTCAGTACTACTAATTTCACTTCCCAACAGAGAGTAACTGGCTCTCTGGTTGGCTGGGCCTATGTGCATCACTTTACACTTGTCCAAATTGAATGGCATCTGCCATCGTTCAGACCACTTTCCTACTTTCTCTAGGTCTTTATGTAATTGTTCTACCTTTTCAAATGATGAAGCATTACACCCTAACTTGGTGTCATCAGCAAATTTTGCAATTCGACTGACAATGCCCACATCTATATCATTAATGTAGATTATAAAGAGTAGTGGACCTAGAACTGAACCTTGAGGAACCCCACTTGAGGCTTCCCCATTGATTACTACTCTTTGGCGCCGGTCAGTTAGCCAATTCTCAATCCATTTAGCAAGCATGCCCCTTATTCCCAGTGCACGGGTTTTTGCCATCAACCTCTGATGAGGTACTTTATCAAAGGCTTTCTGAAAGTCCAGATAAAGGATGTCTATTGCCCGGCATTGGTCATACTCAGAAAGCATACCATGGAAAAATTCAATCAAATTGGTCAAACATGAACGCCGACGCCTAAAGCCATGCTGTGAATCATACAATAAATTATATGATTCAAGATGATCTACTATTCTATCTGCAACTATACCCTCCAATACCTTTCCTACTACAGATGTAAGGCTGATTGGACGGTAGTTTCCAGGAAGATGGCGATCTCCCTTTTTAAATATGGGAGTCACATTTGCTTCCTTCCAGTCAGATGGGACCTCTCCTGTTTCAAGTGATATATTGAAGATAGCAGCCAGGTAAGGGGTTACCTGGTCACATACCTCTCGCAAGACCCTAGGAAGAAATTCATCAGGACCGGGAGATTTGTTGACACTTAATTTACCTATTCTGTCTCTAACTTTTGCTTCACTACATTGGACTCTTTCTATGGTAACACCCTCATGAGTAGTGCCTGGCTCAGGGATGTTACCCCCATCTTCTCGGGTGAACACTGATGAGAAATGGGAATTTAAAATGTCTGCCATCTCTTCATCAGAGTTTTGCAAGACACCGTTCCCATCATGCAATGGGCCTATCTTGTTTCTAATTGGTTTTCTGCTATTTACATAACCAAAAAACTCCTTGGGATTCTCCTTACACAAGGCTGCAATCCGGAGTTCCTCGTTACGCTTGGCTCTGTCTATAAGTGATTTCACCTTCCTACGTAGGTGGTAATATTCACTTTGTATCTCTAAATTACCAGTTCTTTTGAACTGGCAGTAGGCTACCTTTCTTTTCCTTATTGTAGCTGCTATTTCTCGTGTGAACCATTTGGGTTGGGACATTGGGGATCCAACTGGCTTAGAGGGCACGAACATTGATTGTTGTGCCATAAAGCAGTCTCGGAATAAGCACCAGGACTCATTCACCCCTTGGCCCATTTCCAAATGCATTGCACTAACTCCCTTTCTCAGATTACAGAAATCTGCCCTACTGAGGTCGGGTTTACTCTGTTTCTGAATTTTAACTTTAGACTTGGGTACTTGCAGTGAGAACCTAATCATATTATGGTCACTTCCTCCCAATGGCTCATCTACAGTCAAGCTAGAGACAAGGTCATCTTCGGAGGTGAACACAAGATCTAATATATTGGTTCCCCTTGTGGGCTCAGTCACCCACTGAGTCAAGAAAGCTTCATCAGCAAAGTCAATGAGCCTTCTTGATTCTGCATCTCCCGTTTTATCTACCCAGTTAACATGACAGTTGAAGTCACCTAGTATAATGGTAATCTTCTCCCCTATTAGATCACTAAGTTCATTATATAACTTAGAATCATCATCAATGGGTTGGTGTGGTGGACGGTAGACAACAATGAATCTATACACTCCACTTCCCACTGTCATGTCAACACCTAACACTTCTTGTTCTGACCCGACTTTGTAGATTACTGGATCTAGAGAGTCACGGATATACAGGGCTACTCCTCCTCCCTCCCGATCGGGTCGATCTCTATGAAATAATCTAAAGGTAGGGATATGGAATTCTCCTATATAGTCCCTTCCACTTGCATGGATCCAGGACTCTGTTATGGCTATTATATCTACTTTTTCAGTTGCTATCAGAGCTCTGAGCTCATTAAATTTGTTTCTAACTGACCTAGCATTTATCAGTACTACACTGAGGGAGTCTGTCTGAACTGACTGACTCCCTAGCCTGACACGTTTCCCGAAGGCTCACTGCTGACCTGGCAAAGGTTGGTAGCATCAGCTACCATAGGTGGTGCAACCACTTCAGGTACCGGGGTACCCTCTGTGGAAGAACCTCCCTCGTTCTGACAGGATGCTCCCACCCTTTCCTCCAAGGGTGGTGTCACCTCTATAGGTGTCACTTCAGGAGCATCACTGTCGTTGGGTTGACGACCCTCTCTGACCACATGGGTAGATCTAACTATACGGTAGAGGACCTGGTTTACCATGTCCCCGAAGACTTCCTTTCCTCGCTTGTTTAGGTGCACCCCATCCGGCAAAGGTCTGCTCTCCCATAAAACACATTATATGGGTCCACAAACCGAACACCAAGAGGGGTACACATGTCCTCAAGCCTCTCATTTACCCCAATGGCTTTAGAGAGAGCATGGGGACTGGCACCAAGTCTGGGGAGAATTCCTATCACTGCTGCCCTATTAAATCTTTTGAGTTCATCCACCATGTACATGGCATCAAGGATGATCTCTTCAGTGTTGCCAGTCTTTCCATTCCTAAGGAACAGATCGTTACCAGACACCTGTGCAACTACCGTTGTGCTTTCACTGACTGGTAGTTTTTCTATTTCTTTCTTTATGTCTTTAGTTCTTTTTCCTGAAAGACATTTGACAGATCTTTTGGTGCCATTTACTGCACCAAAGTGCCTATCCTGACCCTTGACTTGAGAGTCACCAACCAATATGGCCTCCCTGTCTTCAGAGCAGAGAAGTGCAAATCTGTTGGAAGTTGTTGTGGGTTCTGGGTTTGGAGGTTTATGACTACATTTAGCAGCCTTCCGTCCCGTTACCAGAGTAAACCCGTCAGAGTTCTCTTTTGGAGATCTCTGTGACCCTCTAGGGTCCCTTTTATTCGGAGCACTAGACCTAGCTCCTGTCTTTGTCTCTCTTCGTTTTGTTTTCTTTTTCTTTCCTTTATTTTCTTTACTTTCTCTGTCCACTATTTTATTAGTAGACTCCTCTGAGGTTGACGGTTCCTCGGTGCAGCTACGCTGACCAACATGACCCGCCCTCAGGGATTCTACCATATCTCGCAAGATCTTAATCTCCTTTTTCAAGTCAAGTGTCTCCTGCAAGTGCTCTTTTCTGAGCTTGCAGAAGTCACAAGGTGTAGGGTGGTCCATTAGGTCTTTGTGGCTTGCACCACTAAAGTCCTCAGTCCACCTGTAGACCTCACACTCCGGACATACAAACTTTCTACAAGCAGGTCCGTTCTTTGACTTGGGTTTCTGATCCATTGTTGCCATTTTGAATATTCTAACAAGTTCTAAAAGTTCTAAAACAAGAAAAGCTATCAAATACTTTGGGTCGTCACCATAAATTGCATAAAAAAGAGGGGGATGCATGGAAACAGATACTGCTGTGCTAGATGCCTCTAACACTAGGAGGGAGTTCCTACAGGGTCAGAAATTGCCAGAATATGACCATCCACTTGCCCTGGGCCCCGGTCATGAGTGAGGCCTTCCCAACCCGGCGCACAGTGGCATTTTGTCCTCAAACATTTTGTCTCCAAGGAGGGGACCGGCGTAGCCACCCAGGGCAAGGCTGGCAAAGAAAGAAAGGGACCAGCAACTCGGCCTCACCATCCGAAACACCCAACTAGAACCCCTGCGACCCTTTTGAGGCCTGGCCAGTGGCACTTGTCACCAAGTGTGCTCCACCAACTCTAGGAGCAATCAAGTGCCCTTCCAACAAGACTAAGGTACTGAAATATCCCATGTTATAGAGTGGAGGGAAATCCACAACACCTGCCTCATAAGTACCATAATGTTACCCAACTGACAGGCTGTTGTAGAGGAAAAGATGAGGACCAGTGGTTGAGAAGAGAAGAGATGAGAAGTTCATTGATAGAAGAGGAACGGAGAATCTCACCAACCACTGACCTCCAAGAGGTTTGGGTACTTCTTTGCTCACTCCAATGAGTGATAACACTCAAGGGAGTGAGAGCCCTCTCGGAACGGCAACCCGAGTACCCACGAGAGAGAGAGAGAGAGAGAGAGAGAGAGTTAGAGTTACATAGAGAGTTACATAGAGAGAGAGAGAGAGAGAGAGAGAGAGAGAGAGAGAGAGAGAGAGAGAGAGAGAGAGAGAGAGAATCATATACAATTTCTACTGTACTTTGCTTGTGTAAAAACAAGCTTCTTGTGTAAGTTTGGTCTCTGTATATTCAATATTTTTTTTGTGTGTGAATATTTTCTTGAAATAATTTGCTTTTTCTGAAATTTTATATTATTTTCAAAACAATAGATCTCAAAGACCATTGCTTAGATTTCAATAAAATGTTGTCATCTTATTTTGTGCTTTATACGCTAAAATACTATCTTTTTCCTTTTTTCATTGAACAATTTTTTTTTTCTTTGAATATTTTTAATATGTCTGATTTTTTGGTGAAAATATCCAAATATATATTCATAAAAAATTTCATACTTCCAAATTCAATATTCTGTGAAGACAGAATAAAAGAACAATAAAAATAAAAATGAATGACACCAAAACCAATCATCTACCTTAAAAACTCACTGAGTTCTATCATTTCAAAGTTCATAAAAGTCAGTTCACGGGAAACGGGTAGTAAAGATGCCTCTTATGATGAACTACTTGTACCCCTTTTAAAATCAAGATATTGTCCTGGAATTAGTATATTATTGTGAAAATATATTAATTAGTAGTTGTGCAATTAAAATATGCTTAATTAAAAGTAAAAAAAATAATATTGTGCTTTCTCACATACAGTACCGTACCGTACTATGCCGTACTATTATGGATGCAAATCACGGAACTATAGGGTCTCTCAAACTCGCTGACCACATGTCGGTGGGCATTTAAATAGCGTAATGGGCATTTAACCCCTCATGACCTCAATGCATTTGACACGCCTGTACAGCCACAAATCAAGAATGATATGGAGTGGTGACTTTATGTTAGGCTCCTCCCCTTCTGGGTGGAGTTAAGGCAAGTGTGACAAATTCTTAAGGCCACTGAGCATGATGGCTTACAGTGGTTCCATTGAATGGCTATGACTAGAACATGCAGTTACTTTATAGGCTTCCAAATTCATGGCTCTGAGAGGGCTGGCCCAATAGTGGCTTAGAGGCTCCAGCGCCACAAGCACCCTCGGCACAATAGTGGCTTAGAGGCTCCAGCGCCACAAGCACCCTCGGCACAATAGTGGCTTAGAGGCTCCAGCGCCACAAGCACCCTCGGCACAATAGTGGCGCATGGGTCTTTAGGGGTTAAATTGCGTGCTGGCGCACAGGCGCGCGTCTGACAGCGTAGATATTACTGCAGACAGCTCTCCCATACACTGCCCTACCTAGGTACCATAAATATAAGATATTAAAGTTTTCACCCAAGTCACCCCCCACTCCCCCCTTAAGTCAGGTTAGGGTGGGTTTCTATAGTCATCCTTATATGTGTAAAATGAGCTGGGAAGGACACTGACGGCCGGATTGTTAAACTCCACCTTCGTGTGAGAGGGTTGCTAGTGGTGGGAGGGGGCCACTCGTGTACGAAAGCGTACCGTTAAAAATTTGTCACCCACGGGAGAGTCGCTCGTGGTTGAAATTTCGCGGGATCGATCATGGCTCCTCTTTGTTGTCCCCTTCTTGGAAGCACCTACCACCTCGTCACTTTACACCACTGTTATTAAAGGTAATGACCATTTCTGTTCATTTTGTATTACTTTTAATGATTTTGGGGGTTAAACAAACCTCTGAATATAATTAAATAAGCTGATATTTACCTTCATTAATCAAAATAATGTCTACCAAAACAACTGCATTGAGGTATTTGCCCCAGTGTATTCAATTTTTTTATTATCCTATATTTATTAAGGTAGACCTATTATAATGAGTTATTTATGCTTTTTTTGGTTATATAAATGACAGAGCTCCAATAAAATAATTAGCTTAACAGTATATAGTTGCCATATGGAAAGCCCTGATGTGATGACTAGTTTTGAGTACAGTGGGCCAAGGCCTGGTGTGGTAAAATTATATAAATATTCCTATTACTTTATAGCAGATTGTTAGAATATTAGGACTAAAGTAATAACATTCTATGGTAAATATTGAAAGAATTACCGTTATTTATACGGGTTTTCTACCTTCATTACCCACTAATTTAGACCATTCTAAGACTATTTTCTTCTATGGTATTTCCTCTGCAAATGCCCCATATTCATATGAGGCATTTTGAAATTATCCTGACCTTACCTAACCTAGACTGCATCAGACTACCGGGACCTAACCTGGACAGACTACCGGGAAATAAACGTGATAAAGTACAATAAATGACAGGGGTCAAAATATTGTAAATATACAACTTTAGGACACTCACTGATTTAACACTTAATAAACATTGGTTATTACTTTACTATGTTACTTTAGGTTAGGTCTGATTTTGGTAGTGGTTGATATTGTGTGATAGAAGACTCATATCAGTGCCTATATTGATCCAATATTTTTGAGTACATAACAGATTATTTACACAGAAAAAAGACTGTCACAAATTGAAAAAGCAATCAATCTTATTACAAGAAATAGCAGTATTAATAATCGGCAAATTTTTACAAGTTGCCACAACAGGATTTCACTTGAATTTTTTTTATTTCCTAGAAGGATTTAGTGTGACTACCGGGACCTAACCAGGGCAGACTACCGGGACCTAACCTAGGCAGACTACTGGGACCTAACCTGGGCAGACTACTGGGACCTAACCTGGGCAGACTACCGGGACCTAAGCAGGAAAAAATATACAGTAGAAATTAGTCAGACCTCACCTGACCTGACCTAACCTAATCTGGACTGGGACACACTACCAGGACCTAACCTAACCTAATCTGTACTGGGACACACTACCGGGACCTAACTTAGGCAGACTACAGGGACCGAACTATAAGAGGTAACTACTGTTATGCAGCATTTGCAGAAGAAATGTCATATAGAAAAGTTGATTGTAATAGTGAAATATAAACAATGGTAATAGTAAAAATTTTGAAATCGAGTTGTGGCAACTTGTAAAAATATTCCAAAAAAAATAATTATTTGGTACTAAGTTAGGTATTACCACTAGTCTAACCTAAATGTATGCTTAAGATGAAAGTACTTTATTGTAATTAATAATGTCCATATTCCAGTTATCAGGGCTTTCCATATGGCAACTATATACTGTTAATTAATTAAGCTAATTATTTTATTGGAGCTCTGTCATTTATATAACCAGAAAAAGCATAAATAACTCATTATAATAGTCCTACCTTAATAAATATAGGATAATAAAAAAATTGAAGGTATTTTTACAGTAAACCTGGGTTCAGTAAAACGTATATATTAGTATGTTTTACCACTAATTAGGACCATTCTAAGACTATTTTCTTCAATGGTGTTTCTCTCGGAAATGCCCCGTTTTCGAGATATGCCCAGTTTTCATACCCCATACAAACTTGGGGGAGAGCCTGGGAATACGGGGTTTTGGGTGGGAGAAAACACACTGTACACTATGGCGTTGCCTTTATAATACACTTCTTAACTTTGTTTCTCTTGGAAATGAATCATTTTCGAGAAATGCCCCCGTTTTCATGCCCCATACAAACTCGGGGGAGAGCCTGGGAATACGGGGTTTTGGGTGGGGGAAAACACTATCAGTGTTGCAAATGTTGTAATATTCACGCCACTTGTGACAGTATTGGCTATATTTTGTTTTGGGAATACTGTGTATGAGCGTCCTGTATCCATCTACGTTCCTGGATATTTACCCGGTAACTACTTCTATTTGTTATACCGGTTTTATGCCCAGGTTAGGTCCGGTAGTTAGCCCAGGTTAGGTCCCGGTAGTCTGTCGTGGTCTAGGTTAGGTTAGGTCAGGTCATGTTAGGTAATACTAATTCCCAAAATAACCATTTGATTTGAATATCTAGCCCAACCCAAGCCAACACGTGTTGTAACGCTGCTGTTTGGGCTATAATTGTATTTTATTGTATCGGTCTCGAAAACTTTGTTATTTCGCTTTTATTTCCGGTTTCAAGTGTTTATTTAAGACAATTGTATATTATAAAGGCAACGCCATAGTGTACAGCATGTTTTCTCCCACCCAAAACCCCGGATTCCCAGGCTCTCCCCCAAGTTTGTATGGGGTATGAAAACTGGGCATATCTCGAAAACGGGGCATTTCCGAGAGAAACGCCATTGAAGAAAATAGTCTTAGAATGGTCCTAGTTAGTGGTAAAACATACTAATATATACGTTTTACTGAACCCAGGTTTACTGTAAATTTACCAAATTGAATACACTGGGGCAAATACCTCAATGCAGTTGTTTTGGTAGACATTATTTTGATTAATGAAGGTAAATATCAGCTTATTTAATTATACTCAGAGGTTTGTTTAACCCCCAAAATCATTAAAAGTAATACAAAATGAACAAAAATGGTCATTACCTTTAATAACAGTGGTGTAAAGTGACGAGGTGGTAAACTCTGGACACTCAAGTAGCTGGCGAAATGTAAACAAACCAAGAAACGACGATCTGGATGCGCATTGACTGCTATACAAGTATTACCAACCCTACCGCGAAGGGCCCCAATGAAGGTGATGGGGAAGAAGAGTTTAATGTTACGGGAAGGACTCTCTTACAGAAGAGAACCCTTCGTGAGGGTCGTTCGAGTGCGGGGAAGGTGGAGTTTTAACAATACGGCCGTGACTCTTTCAGAGAATGTCCAATGGTTACTTTTGTCTCTAAAGTCTAAGCGTTATTTTTATTTATTTTACTAGCCACCACTCCCCTAATTCCAGGGCTCTTGGGCCGCGCCCCTCCATACAAGCATGTGGTGAGGCCTCTCTCTCTCTCTTTCTCTCTTATATCAGCTTCCAGACCCATATATTGCTAAATATTGTTTCCGTTATTTTTGTTCTGGTGATAGAATCAAGTAATATATATTCAAATCTATGATGCAATAATTTAACCCATAATGGTCTGTTGTTGTTTTTTATTATTATTATATATATTTTTTTTTTATGAAAGCACCAAGCATTTTCATATTCCGAATAGGCCTAACTTAAAGAACGAAATGATATTGCACACTACGATGGGGATTCCAATACATGCCATGTTAAAGTTCATACCACAGAACTACACGCACACAGCCACACACACTTGTCACTCAGGGTGGCCGGAGTGACTGGGACCGGAAGAACGAGGGGCCGGAGTGACTAATTTGTTTCCTACTTTATGACACACACCAGACATCTTCAGTTTTAAGTGGTGGCATTACGTTAGATGAGAAACAACACACTTGCCACCACAACTTAACTCTTCCCTAAAAATGTCATTTTGAATGTGGCAGACGAACCACATTAATAAAACCATACAATAATCTGAACAAACACAGTAGGGTTTTCCACTTTCGCCGAACACATAAAAAATAGACAATAATTATAAAAAGAGAAATATTTCAAAGAAATTAATAGAATAACGAGCAGAAAGACAAGACTAACACGATAAAAATACTACGGTATATTGAGAGAGAAAGAGAGAGAGAGAGAAAATCAGTGTTATCTTTCGTTTCTTACCTGATTCCTTCTTGCTTGGTGTGTGCCCCTTCTTTCGATGACTACCGGTATCTCCATTTCGTTAAGGGTTTTTAAAGGCTAGAATAATAGAAAAAGTGGACAATAAGAAATTTATAAAAAATGGCAATGAAAGTATTAAATAGTTATTAACATATATTGTCATTAATAATACTCATTCATATAATTCACATCTTCATTATCCACCACCTTATTAAACATTCTAGGATGACTACAACAATAGACATATCTAGGTATACGTCTCTAAAGTTTTTCACCTTCAAGTCTGTATACAATTTATCAGCTCTTCGTTCAGCAACACGCACACAAATATCAATTTACAAAAGGACTATATAATTAATTATTCAGTGCCGTGGTCACAATAATGACACCTGTTTTTCAAATCTGAGACTTCAATCCAAGTTGTTTTTATTAGCCAGTCTGATTCATTTCAGTTATCTGGAATATCAGATTTAAGGGGATTGGGTAGTGAGAAATTAAGCTGCGAGCTGTGTTCAGGTTGAAATAGAAGACATTAATTAAGGGTGTGTAAAGTGAACGGTTTGCAGGTTTTGTGTAATTAATTGACATATCGTTGATCAGAAGTGTTAAGTATTGCTTTGGCGCATCTACGAGGTTATCATTTGCTTAGTCTGATAAATATCAGATATTTACAGAAGCTTATAGAGTCACAGGGTTAACCTTAAATTATAGCCTACATTATAGAAATAAACAGAAAGTATGGACACATAAAACATTATAATTATTGTAGGGTGTCCCTAAAGTCTGTAATATTTAGTTATAATTATACTAGCCATGTGTCCACACTTGAATTTTTAACACTAATTACTGCAAAAGTTATCCTTTGCATGCATACACACTTTCATTTAAATAAGGGAACACACAAGCTCAGAATCTTACCTTTATGAGTGCTGATAGCGAAGTTATGTTGGTCTTGCCGTGCCGTAACGAAATCACCTTCTTTGAAGCTCGGAATCATGTTCCGAAGATTTAAAATGCTCTCATGAAACGATGTTAGTTTATGCGGTATATAGATATATGAAATGTGAATATACATTTTTTCTAAGATTAGTGAAATCATTGTTGTGTGGCTATTATCTGAGTCGAGGATACATTAAATTTACCCATAATATCCTTGTAAGATAGAGCGTAATAGTTGAAACCGTAACAGGTAATAAGAGTTTTGTGGGTAGGTGCAAGGAGTAGAAATATTACTAGAAATACTCAGCATATTTATACTAACACTTAAATTTAACCTGAGGCATTAATGTAGTAGCAGCCTTTAATTAAATACAATCAAAGGTATGTGTGTGTGTGCTACAGATACACTGAAAATAGTTGAGATTTACATGAAAATAATACCTTCTTTATGTATTTATATATTTATAATTAATTACAGACTTTTAACCTCACTGAGAAGGTATTCATATCAGAACTCGTGAAGCTACAGTGTTTTGAATCGGAGTTCGCCTCTTGTGTTGGGTAGGGGGGCAAAAGGTGGACTGGAGGCGCTAGTTTACTCCCTCCACCCTCGTTTAGTCTCTCCAGTAGGATGGATAGAGGGGAGGAATGGAGAGAAACCCCCCACCCCGTTACTACTGCCTGGGGTAAGGGTAGTAAGGGCCCATCCCTGCCTAGACATTTTTACTTCTGGGTGTACAGCCACAGAAGGTTCAGCCAGGTTAATGAGTGGAGGCAGGGAAGGGTCAGGAGCTTCATGTACTGTAGCAGCTTCATTACACCTACTAGTTTTTGCAGCAGAAGATACTGGGTCACTGTTAGTATTCGAATCATGTTCCATTCGTCTCTTGGTGATGACAGGGGCGTGGTCCATGGCGCGAGGTGCAGCATCAGGTACAGTTGGCTACACTCCCGCGTTGACCACTGCGCGTTGCCAATGTTGAGCCACCCAGATATTCGAATCCCGAACGAAGCGAAGCACTCATGACCTCCATCTACCTAACTCAGTCGTCCCTCCCTCCATCTCACTCGGTCATGAATGCTTCGTTTCGTTCGGGATTCGAATATCAGGATGGCTCAACATTGGCAACGCGCAGTGGTCAACGCGGGAGTGGAGCCAACTGCACAGTCGGCAGCAGAAGTTCGCTGCAAGCCGACCCTTGTGGAAAGAGTCAGTTGGTCTGGCAATACTGTATAAAGAATAGTTGCCACAAGTGCATTTAAATGCTGTTATTGGTGTGGTTTTATGATTATTATTTAATAATAAGGGCTGTGACTTTAATCTTATTGAAAACTGCTGGGGCAACATTTGTTAGGTCGTGGGAACCTGGACAAGAAAGAAGTTCAGGTCAGCTCCTGCAACACACAATGGTCGAATGGGAACTATTCCGAAAAAAATCAACAAGTAATCTACAACACGGTTGCCTCTATGCAAGACAGACTTGAGCAAGTTATTGCAAACGGCGGTGGATGGAGTGAGTACTGAATGATTTCGGTAGTTAGTTGTGGCCTGGTGCTTTTCCTGAATAGAATAATTCATTATACTGTTTAATATTTTCGTTTAAAGAAATATATCCTCATTGTTAATTACCTCTTCATTAACCTGTATATGAGCTACTAGTTTATTTTGTTGATTAGTCACAATTATTATATAATAGTTTACTTATATAATTAATGGTCATTATCTTAACTCTGAAGGACATGTGTATTTTGATGTGTATATGTAATAAATGGACAAACAAATGTGATAACCTGGTTGCACACCTTATAATGTAAACTTGGGATGGAGAGCAGGGACTGAGATATGAGGGACTGATAAAAGAAAATAATTGATGACCTGTGGTTATTTGAAACATTAATGAGCAAATATAATTTAGTGCTGTGACTCTTCCCAGTGCAAGAGAGAGAGAGAGAGAGAGAGGTGGTAGAGAGAGACAAAGGGGGTGGAGGAGAGAGAGAAAAGGAGGGTGAAGAATACTTCCAGGTGGGGAGGGAAAGAAGGTGGAACGAGTTTGCAGGTAGTGAAATTAAAAAATATTCTATTATCATTCTCATACATCATTTTAAACTTTTGTCATGAAAGAGTTTACATTTTCATATACTACAGGTATTAATAACAGAGGATAATATTTCATAGGCCACTTCGACTTTAAATAATAATCATAAAACCACGTCAATAACAGCATTTAAATGCACTGGTGGCAACTATTCTTTATACAGTATTGCCAGACCAACTGACTCTCTCCACAAGGGTCGGCTTGCAGCGAACTTCTGCTGCCGACTGTACATAGCACGGCTTAAAAACAGACTGAACATAATTCTGGACAATAATCTGAAGGGTGCAAGGCCTGTACCAAAAGTCGCAAGGGTCGAAGGTCAACGGTTCACGGAAAGGAAACAAGGTATCAAGAGTCAATACTTTTACTGAACCATTGGTCTGTAGGTTAGTCGAAGGGAGGATACTGGTCCACCCGTGTCTTCTCACTAACCGTTGAGGATTATTTCATCATTTTCAAAAACTATAGTGAGAAAATAGATATGATGAACTGACAACATCAATCACATTTGAAAAAAATGAAAGCTATTACTTTTCTTTCTGGAAATATGTTTGAGCTATTTGTAGCATCCCTCTGTGAATTGGCGGAATTCGCTGGATGGTAGCAACAGGATGTTACTGCTCATCGGTGAATTATATTTGTATCATTGTAACGCTCCTTTTTATTCAAACTCTTTGAGTTACCCCTTTTTATTCGTCCATCCTCGATAGTTATATTTACGGCTGAAGAAAGAAAACGTGATAGTAGTTATTACTGGAATGTTAGGTGTATATATATATAGAATGTTATAAACATGTTAGTTATTATAATAGGTAGGAAATTAATTATGTGTATTTATTTTGAGAGAAAGGTTGATCAGGGACGTGATAAAAATCGAGGTTGTTTAACGCAATTTCGTCATCTTTATTTCGTCAGCCAGCATCGAAGTAATTCACGTATAGCAGAGTCTTTAAAATATTGTATTGTAATTCCCAGATTAGCAATAATGTATAGTTACCTAACCTACAATATCACTTATCTGACTCACCAATCCCCTAGCTTATTTTTAAAACTCACTGCAAAAGTAATTAACAAGTTTCAGAGATTTATTGACAAATTAATTAATGTTCAAATATTTCGCTACGCCTGACAGAGCTCATTCTTCTTCTATCTCCCTCGGGGACAGGTACGTTCGACAATAGTCGGCAATATTTATAGTAATCAAGTGATTAAGGTGATAAATAATAGTCAATAACTGTAAAGTAAATATTAACTGAGTGTTTGTTGTGTGTTAATTAGTAATTTATCTTACGATGACAGTGATAAAGTGAGATTGATTGGAGTCTTCTTCCATCTCCCTCGGGGACAGGTTTCGGCCATCATCACGAGTTCATCACGAGTCATCTATGAAGTCCATGATATTTCTGAAACGTTTGTTATTAGGTGTAGCTGCGTTATTTCGTAACATGGTTCAGGGTTCATTGCCTGCCATGCGATATATTTCTATGTGTGTTCATCGAGTTTAGTTGAGTTGATCAAGTTCTACTGTCATTTCTATTCAGTGCATCAATTTCTATGCAATTTCTTTCATTCTTAATTCTTAAATTATCTCATGCGCAAGTGTTCTTGTAGGCTTAAGTATAGTTCTTTCGTTATTTCTATTATGGTGCCTGCCTGCCGTGAATATTCCATTCTATGAGTGATTCTTTCGATTATTTCTGTGTATAATCATCGAGTCAGTTGAGTATTTAAGTTCTGTGATCATTCTATTCAGTATTATTAATTCCTATATAGTTTCTATGCCTTGGTGGAACTTATCTCGTGTACAAGTGTTCAGTTTAGGTTTAAGTGTAGTTCTAAGGCAAGTTCTTTTATAGTTATAAGGTTTAATTCAGTTCTATTCTAGTTACAAGGGTAATTCTAATCAATATTGTTCTCAATACTATATATTCCTTAAGAGGAAATTCGTCATTATTTCTAGTGATTTCTGTGATTTATTTATTTCATATCTTGTTGGAAAAATTAATAAATCCCGGTTAAACTTTATACTTATCTTGTCATTTATTTGCCCCATTCTTATAGCATTCTTTATTTTCCTACCGCCTGGCAAGAGCGAGGAAAGCTAAAAGATACCAACAACATTATTTTTTTGTGTGTGTGTGTTAACACTCTTGAAATAGTCATTCACCTATTTTTCGAGTCGTTACATCATTGTATTGTATCATTGTATTTCTCATGACGATTTTTTTAGAGTAAACAAGACACCGGAAAATACAGTATTAAGGGGAAAATAGATTAAATGAGAATGAGCATAATCTATTCATTATTAATAGGCCACTTGCCAGTGCTAGGTTTTAAGGACACCACTTACGTACTGTACCTCCTTTCAATATTTCAAAATAATGGATTGTTTAATTTTTAATAAGACTTTGGGAAAATATGCATATATGTTCCACTCGGCAAATATGTGCTATTTATGTATATTTCAGTACGGAATAATGTTATATGTTCGTTTGTAATGAATATAAGTGGTGGTTGCACTTACTTTAGCCCAGCGCAGCACTTGCGAGACTCCAGCACTTGCGTAAGTCCAGCGTAGCAATTTAAGTCTAGGGTCTCGATATCCTAATGCACTAGCCTCATTGCATTCACTGCATTCTCGTGACGAAGTAGTTCCGAACTAACTACACAGAATTACATATAATTGCAACTCAATCTGTGGTTACATGTCAACTCTACATGCATTTTAACTACCTTTATTATTCTTAAAGTCCAGTTGTCTAATATCTATGTTATTTTCAATTTCCCAGATTTTTGCATTTCATTAGTAATTTTTTATACCTTTATATGCATTTATACGCGGTGTAAGAGGACATTGCTACGTCAGTGACCAGTCCCCTTTTAGCTTTCATCAAGCGAGGACGTACTTGTATATACTCCACCTCCATCCACATATCTTCATATGGTACACCCAATGGAGGCGGTGGCAGAGATGATAAAGAGACGGGCTGCGGCTGTTAAGGACCCTGGTTCGAATCAACGAGAAAACGTCTGGGAGGTGAACTGGGTCCAGCTCTGTCGTCAATAATCCTGGCTACGCCGACACGTTAAGAAAATACCCCCTATATCATCGTCAACTCACAACAGAGAAGATGCCAGACCATATTCCAAGATGCTGTAAGTGACGTTGTACTTGTAGCTCTTCTCCCCTGATAGTGACGAGTATAAATAAGGTATCGTCATCTAGTGGGACAGAAGAGAGACTACTGTACCAACATCACCACGAAGCTCTATTGTCTCATCTGCTGCGACACCCAATATTCTTGGGGCCTCGCAAGAGCCTACAGCCCCGAGGTTGAGGTATATAAAAAAAAAAAATTGTCGGTATGTAATTGTTATTGTTAAGATTAGTGTTTATTAATGTTGGTTAAGAGTATTTTCACGTATTTCTTCTTTGTTAATGTGAACGATCGCCTCTTAATAGAAATACGAAATCCAAACTGAAAGTCCCAAGATGTCAAGATTTTTCCCTTGATTATGGAAACAAACCCTAGGTAATAACTTAGAACCGAAGGATCGGAAAATGCTTGGGTTAGGACCGGAGGATGCTAGGTTAGGGCCGGAGGATGCTAGGGTTTGAAAATATGTTAAGGCTCTGAAGCCTGAACCAAAGAGGGTTTGATTCACCTTCTCTGTCAGATATGTTGTATTCAGAAACAACAAATCCAGTACTTTATATCACTAATATTTCCTTTATATATCAACAGGGCTACTATTGGATCATTTGGAACATCGTATAAAGGATTTTTCATGGAGTCAGACAACAGCATTTACCAAGATCTGGGTCGCCTAATGCATGTGGGAACTAGCATCACAAAAGGACTCACTGATGCCTTGACAATGAAGTAAGTATGAACAAGTTTTTGTTCGATTAAACTCTACCTCGTTTTTGCTACTATCAATCTTTATATTATTTCATTAACCAAACTGCCACACAATATGCTGAAATCAGTAGGTAAGAGGTCATTTATTAAGTAAATCGATTGCGAGAGCTATAGTGATGTGCCTTTTATGAAAAAAAAATATTTGTTCATTTCGAAGAAAGTTGCCAGGCACTTTGTATTACTGTACTTATAGCGGGTTCCCATAAAAGTCCACTCTATTAAGGTTTTTGTTCAAATGAGGTCATATCTAATTGATACACAAGTCAATTACTACTGTTAGGTTGATGGTATAACAGTCAAGTAGACTAGTTACTATTTGGAGGTGAACATCAGACTCGTATACTAAGTACAGCTTTATTTGGTGGCAACACAGAGTGTATGTAGAACAGCAAATGGATATAGAGTTGGGCATATCTCCTGGTACTGTTCTGTAAAGGCCGAAGTGTGCATGGTGTGCCGAGGAACATGATTCCAAGACGTGTTCTGTCAGGGGTGAACCATCACGTCTTGCTGCCTCCACCTCTGAGTCTTCACCTCTTTGGGACATGTCTCGATGGAAGTGTTCACGATGCCTTCAGCCAGGGGTTAGCGTGTGGCATGGATGTACTCGACGTCAGGTCCAGGCACGTGCGTCTACTATTGCTCCTCTTCCTCTACCACCACCACCACCTCCCCAGACTGCTCCACCTACCAGCCCTGCCTCGCCTCTGGACTTGGTCCTCCGCAAGTCTGTTGCTACCCTCATGGCACGATGTACGGACCTCGAGAACCGCTTCTCTGCCCTTGAAGCCAGGATTGATGGGCCGGTTGTCGCTCAGGCTGCCAATGACTCCAAACTCTCCACCTTGGTCGAGGCTCGGCAGGCCATCATCTCAACTGTCACTACCCTTACCGAAAAGATGGATAATGTTGCATCTCGCCTAGAAAAGTTTTTCGAGTCAGTCCCTTCTCCAGGTCCATCACCCTCCCCAGGTCGCCCATCTGCCCCAGCTCACCGGACTTCTACCTCCAAATACAAAGTTCGCTAGTGATTGCCGGCTGGATGTCATCTCCTGGAATGTATGTGGTATAAATACTATTTATTGCATCAAACAATGGTACAGTTGCCCACACATGATTCTGGTATACCTCGCTACTTGCGAGATACCTACAACAGGAAGGAAAATGAGCAATAGTTTTAGTTTGTTAACAAGCAGATAGTAATAATATTTTATTGTCTGCATGCCAACAAACTACATTTTATTTTCACTTTCCTTTCATTGTAGCCACCTCACAAGTAATGAGCCATACCAGCTTCATGTGTGGCCAACTGTACATGTCAGAAAACGTTGTGCGGACGCAGCGTTGGCGTTGCCATAGAAACGACAAGTTTTGTTTATGTGCTGTTGCCAGCCCAGCCCGGGCCGTCCCAATCCGTTTGATAGAGGCAACAATATTCTGAGCGGCCCGGGCCAGCCGAGTCGCGCTATCCAACGCAGCCCGGGCCTCGATCGGCGGTTGTCGATGGACACCTACATGTTCCCTTCCGCGGAGCTAGATCTGTTCCCTTCTCTCACGAGGGCAGTGTAACGCTCCTATTATTTTTCCTAACAATTAATTTAGTTGTTTCACCTTGGGAGTTGAATCTTGGAAACAAAAAAAATATGGTTGTAAAAATTTTAAATAGGAATAATCTTGCCTTTCTAACCTTATGTTATATTCCTGCATATCTGAAGCTTACTTTTGGGTTGGTAACAGTGTTGATGTGACAATAGTCATTTGTCTCGTCCCCAAATGGTAGTATTGTAATATTGTAATAGAGATATAATTAAGATCTTATTATTTTATGTAAAGCAGATGATAACCAGGTTTTGTTGAATAGTCTGTTGGGTGTAAATTTAAAGGAGTTATAATGATTTTATTAATGTGGAAGTGTGTGGCATCTTCCATGATGTCGTGGCGAGAAGGAAGGAGGGTTGACACCAGTGATGCCAGTGCTTGGAATTTTTCACAAGATCTTGGGATTTTAGACTCAACCTTGGCATCTTGGTATTTACAGTACAAAATCAAGTAAATCTTGGATTTTTTTAGTTCTCATAAACATTAACTTAATTTGTTAATTAAATTCACCTCTTCTTACTTATCCTTCACCTATCTTACCCCTACTATCTTTCCCTTTACTTATATTCATACTCGATTAGATTTCGTGGCTACTGAGAGACAAAATTAGCCGGTTTTTTTTTGGGTGACCACGGGATGGACAGGAACTGGACACATGAAAACTAGGATGTATAGATGTACTGATGTAGTGCTATGAGTGGATTGAGACTGTGAGACTGACTCCGTTCCGGACAGTTGTTCCATACCATAGCTGGGAACCGTCAAATACTCTCATAAAGGATGTTATCAAAGGCAGAAAGAGCCTCAAGGAATGATACGACAACTCTGTATGTGGGGGATGATGAACATACTTCTCAACATCAGTCAGATATCATTGTTTTTCTTCAGTCTTAACTTCATAAGTGATTGTTATGTTTTCTTGAGCATATTTTAAAATATATACTATTATAAATGTGCATTACACATTATGTTATGTTGATCTTGAAATTTCTTGGAATTTTTGGTGCTGCAATCTTGGGTATTCTGTAAACTTCCACTGGCAACAGTGGTTGACACCAGTAGTTTTAAAACATTTGAGGGCCCTTAATGGAGCTCTATGAACCCTACAAATAATCCAGGACACAAAACGCTTCAATGTTTCGAATAGGGAATCTGTTGCCAGAAGTAGTTTGGAGAATTCATAGAGCTCCAGTAAGGGCCCTCAAATGCTTTAAAACTACGGGTATGAGTCACTTGAGTGCTAGGCTACTAGCTTCACTTCTCTTTCTCGACCCGACCAGGTAGGTTTGATACTGAGGTTACAACAAGTATTTGTTCTAAGTGACTTTTTGAAGAGTACAGTAATTAATTTCTGCCTCTGTATTGAGGTGTTGTAGGGGCTATCTTGGTCAATCATTATTTATATTTCTTACGAATTCAGTCAGTGTAATTATTTTGTGTTAAATTAATTCTTGACTTCTCTTTCTAGACTCAACCAGGTCGTGACGCCATATTGTCCACATGGGGGGCTAGCCTGATCTGTTGGTGAACTGGTTTAGGTCTTATATGTGCATTATTATTGTTGGTGAATTGGCTTAGGTCTTATATGTGCAGTGATATTATTTATGGTAAAGCACTAGTTGGCCAGTACAATGATATTTTTGGTAAAGCCACTAGTTGTGCAATGGTATTTGGTAAAAGCCTTATTTGGCCCATGTATTTGTTTTGGAAATGCCATACGTATAGCAGGTGACTAACTCTGTAAGCCACTCTGCTGGAAACTTGACTACTAAGGTATGTGATTGTGAGTGCGAGGTCTAGCTTCATTCACAATTGGGAGGGGAAGTGGTATAAGAAAGTCTCTTGTCTTCAATCCAATTCATTTATATTTTTGTATAGCGTCAAGGTGCAAGGCTGTGTTCTGTTCTAATTTGTGTTGTTCTAATTTAGTTTTGTATTAAAGTTTGTGATAGAGTAAGATGGAAGATATTAGTTGAAATCATTGTATTGAATATATTGGGGTAAATTTTAATTATGAAGGGGTAAATACCGTATTAATCAAATCTTTATTTTTGTTTAATTAAGATAAAGCTTTGTCATTGGAATAATTATATATATTTGTTTTATTTATTGTCATATTTTATTTTTTATTGTGCTCTAAATAATGGATCACTGGGTCTTTTATCTCTGAACATTAGTTCAGGATCGGGCCTTCGCAACCGAAGCATAGGAAGTGTAAGGGGTCGGTGTTGCCCGAGACGCCATAACGGTCTTCCTTGCCTCGAGATACGAGACACTAGAAGTAGCCTTCACCGCACAGATCTCCTTCTCCACCTCCCACACGGGACATGCCCGAGAGGAAAAAGGATGGGTACCCATGCAACGGATTCCTGTCTCAAAATTGTAGACACTGTTCATCATGCTGGTGTACGTCTGTTGAGCCACCTCTTGGTCTCCGTTACCAGTCCTTGATTGTTAGTTGTTGGCATCGATTACATCGCCTTCCTGACTCCCTTCCTTGCTTGGTGGTGTCAACTAATATCATGTCTCTGATATCACATTTTCACACACCATGGCCCTTTGGCTTCCAGGTCAGGAAGGCTATGAAGGAGATGGGCATTGATGAGTTCCAGATTTGTCCTGTACGGGTCCCCAGGATGGCTCCATGGCTTCTTCCAGAAGTTTTCCCCTACACCTGCTTCTCTGAAAAGAAGGAATCTGTTCTTCCTCCAGTGTCTCGTTCCCTCTTTTTAGAACACGCCTTCACTCACAGGGAGTCCCTCCCTGTGTACACTGATGGGTCAAAATCTGATGCTGGACTTGGTTTTGGAGTTGTCTTTCCTGACTTTTGTCGTGGAGGCAGGCTACCTTTTGTCATGTCAATTTTTACTGCTGAGCTCTCGGCCATTTTATATGCCCAAGTGATTTATACTCTCCTTCAGCCTTCTTTTACTATTTTTAGCAATTTCTGTAGTGCCTTGCAGGCCTTATGCAATCTTAACTCTTCCCAACCCTTGGTGTTGGCCATTCTCGAGTGGCTTGTCTTCCTGGGTCGTCGTGGCCGCAGAGTTACGTTTGTGGATGTCGATGCAAATGAGCGGGCTGACGCACTGGCTAAGGCTGCAGTCTCCAGTTCTCGGCCTCCTGCCAGGTGTAATCCCTTTCCTGCAGTGAACCTTCGACCCTACATAGATGCTGCCGTTCGTTCCCGCTGGCAGGACAGATGGGATTCCATCGGGGCTAACAAGCTCCATGGATTCCTCCAGTGCCTTGGTTTGTGGAGCTACAGTGGCCTGTCCCGTCGGTGGGAGACTCATGTTTTTTTTTATTGGAGAGGGCTCACCCTCCCTGCTGTGATGGTTGTCTGGTCCCTCTGACAGTACAGCATATTATTGTCGAGTGTCCCAGCCTTTAGGACGTTCGTTGTAAGCATCTCTCTGAGTACCGGGTGGGTGACGGTTCTTACAGTCTCTCCCAGGTGCTGGGGGAGGAGGCTTGTAGTGTGGAGGATGCTGCCCTCCTCCACAAATTGTGAATTGGATTATATTTATGACTACCTGATCATTAGTTACCCTCCCACATTACCTCCAATATATCCCCGCCCACATTTTTCTCTTCTCCCACTAACAATCCCCCCCCCCTCTCCCTCGACCTGCTACTGTTGCCAGATCCGACGAAGCCCAAACCAAGTCTCTGGTGCAAGAAGTGTGGACGCTTGATCTGTCCAGAGCTGTACAGTGCCATCAAACCATCTTGGAGTTCAATGGCATCTCTGTGTTCACCTATTCCTTCACCAGCATGGGCTGTCTCATGATCTGAATCAGAAGATCAATCTGGTGTTTCGTGTGTCCGAGCCTGAAGTGGTTCTGAAGGTGGGTGAACTGTGGCCTGCTGTGGGACAGAACATTGGTCCGGCACTGTACAGCCGTGCTGATAGTGCTTGACCAGGGTCCAAGGAGTTGTCCAGCGTTGTCAACGTTGACCGAGATATTAACCCCGAAACACTAGTTGTGAGCTCTGCTCGCTCGAACCATTCACTGGTGGGAGAGAGAAGTAAGGAGGGAATTGAGGAAGGTAGGGGAGTTGCCTATACAAGAGAGGTGAGCAATTATTTTTTGGAAAGTGAAAAATGAGAGGAAGCTTGAATAAAAGTACGAAAATACACCCGGTTATTAATTATTCATATACTGAGATTCGTGTCAATTATTAACATCATTAAAGGTAAAATTAACTTTTTAATATGATGTAAAACAACACTGAGGTAACACTACTGTATACTATATTCGTATAGTATTCAATGGTTATCATCAAGCATTGAACACTGCAAAATATTTACATAATAACTGAATAAAAATCACGAACCAGAATGCTTTTTATGAAATGAAGCAAATATGAATACCTTCATATTACATGTGTCAAGTCTAGTGTTGATACCACTGACACACTTCCATTTCCTCAGTATCTACCTAACAGTATAGAATCGTTGTGTCAAGTATCAAGGCTCTCATTATCCTTCACGTGATAGCAGCTTTGCAATATTCTGCATACTTTTAATAATAGCCTGTTGTATTGAATATAGTGAACACATAAATCCATACAAAATGGAAATATCCTACAGTTAGCAAATTTGTATGACAATAAGAAATCATTGTCAAAATATTAATATTTAAATCTTCCTTCCAGAAGAGCACATGTTGGTGGACGGCAGTACGTTGAGCTGTCGGTCGCCAAATACTTTACCAGGATTGACGGAACTTCACCGATATATATTGGGAGGCAAGACATTATACCATCTACAACGGCCTGGCCAATACCTCACGACGCTCCCTATAAGCCTGTCTTTGACAAAATTATAATGACCATAACTGAGGTGAGTTGTAAGAAGAAGACTGTCATAATGATCATGCTAAAAGAGTAGGAAATTTTTTCTGAGCCGCCAGTAACAAAAAATGTATGCACGGAATTCTATGTACAGCTCCGGACAGAACAAGGGTTCACACTTCTTCCACCAGCGGCTTGGTGTGAGCCTCAGCTTATCTGCTGGTATCACTGGCAGGTGGAGGGGAGAGAGGAGAAATGTGGGCGATGTTATACAGGGTGTCCGGAATTTTTTACCCGAAAATTTGGCATATGCATGCTTTATTAATTCTGAAAAGAAAATACTCTATTGATGTGATCTTTTTTTTTCTTAGTTTAGCGGTAATTGAGACATTTAATTAAGGGGGGTGGGAGTAGGGGACAGGCTTTTGGGGGGGTGCGGGAATATGGGGACAGGCTTGGGGTAGGTAGAAAGCCTGTCCCCCTATTCCTGCACCCCCCTAACCCCCCAAGCCTGTCCCCCTACTCCTGCAACCCCAAAAATTCCCTCGATCAAATGTCACACATTTAAGGGGGTGTAGGAATAGGGGAACAGGCTTGGGGGGTTAGGGGGGTGCAGGAATAGGGGGCAGGCTTTCTACCTACCCCAAGCCTGTCCCCATATTCCCGCACCCCCCCAAAGCCTGTCCCCTACTCCCACCCCCCCTTAATTAAATGTCTCAATTACCGCTAAACTAAGAAAAAAAAAGACCACATCAATAGAGTATTTTCTTTTCAGAATTAATAAAGCATGCATATGCCAAATTTTCGGGTAAAAAATTTCGGACACCCTGTATATGGGGTAATATGGGAGAGTTTACCACGTATCATTACCAATGTTGAGCCATCCAGAAATTTGAATCCCGAACCACTTGTGACCATGGATGTGAAATACTCACTGGAAGGTGGTAGGAGGCGTCCTATTTATTTCTTATTATTATTTTTTTATTTTTTTTTTTGTATTCCAAAATTGCTATGTCAGCAATACTCCACTGTTCATGTCCCCTTCATCATGGCGAATAATGTAATTATATGATATAAATATGTATCCTATTCATAGTCAAGATATAGTTATGAAGCAGTGGGCTTAGGCAATTGTTGAGGCATATATGATCGAATATCATAACGAGTATGTTAGAGATAGCTTCTTATGTTTACTGTAGGTGAACACGTTGCCATGTGTTGCATGGATGATATTATATCAGCCGAATCTTACGTCAGTCATTCTTATCTATAATTTAGAAAAGGAGTTTTAATTAGGTTCGAACTAACCAAAGCTATTTTCTGAATCGAAGCATATTCATTTACTTCTCCCAGTGTTATTTTTGGTTTTTGTATCATTGGCATAATTCCTGTCATAATAAATCTGTAAAATGAAAGTCCTCGATTTTTATGTAAATATTATTGTTATCCAAAAGACTGACTTCAGTTATGATATAAACTTGCTGTATCATTTTAAAATTTGTTGTGATGGTTTGCGACGAAAATGTAAAATAGTCCAGACTAAAAAAATAAGTGTTTGTTAATCCCTCCGCATCCAAAGCACCAGATATCATATTCATAGAAGTAATGTCTTTAGAATTAGGATAAAGAACACATAAAAAGCTTAGAGAGAGAAAATTACAAGTCCAAGAACAACAAGGTGAAGCACATGTGCCCTTCTGGTTGGGATATGACTGACAGTTCTGGCGTCCAACACAAACAGCTCGGGAGGCATTTCGATAAGTTCCTGTTCCCTCTGTCCTGGGTTTCAGATTGCCAGCACTAACATAAATATCAGAGGCTCATTAAACACTGATTATGCCCGTTGGGCAAACATTGTTGCCACGTCCACATGGCGAGCTTTGCTGGGCAGTCTGTGTTCGGTGTGACGTTAGAAATGGAAAAACCGCGCTTAATTTTACATTTCTGTCGCCAAACAGAGCACAGACTACCGTGCAAAGCTCGACATTGCGGACCTGGCATAATTATCAGGTCACGATGGGAAGCGTAAGTTAGTGGCCTGATGTTAAAAGAGAGCACAATGGGATTTTCTAAGCTCAGCCACCAGATGTCACTTGGGAGCCTCTCCCCCAATGTCCAAGTTAGTCGAGAACGCAGAACCAAACCAAAACAAACAATCGTCTCTCAGGTACTGCCGCCACGAGTACTTCAAGCTATGCCTTCCTGGTCAAATAGACGTAGTGGCCATAAATTTCTAAGTGATCCTGTCGAGAGGAAGCGTTGGATAGTTGCAGTTTTTGTTTAGATGGTGCGACCACTCTGGCCAGGCCATGGTTTCCAATGTTCAAATTTTGTTTTCGTTTATTACAAGTTGTTCTATGCCAATTGGTATTTTAAGGGGCATAGATATGCTGCCTATTAATTTCTACTGTCTGTATTAATACGTTTCAGATGAATATTGTAATTGCTTAAAGATTGGGGAATGACCGAAATACGAGAAATGCCAGGCTCACTATAAAACCTTCTCCGATACTTGTTTACATGAATACAGTTTAATTTTACATATGATAATACTTCGAATGAAATGTGTAAAAATAAATATTGAATACACTCAATGTATTAATGTGCACAGAAAAGCTCTGTAAAACATGTTTGAAATTCATTATAAGATGCGGGTGGGGGACTGGCTTACTACTGCCACCTGGCGAGGGCATAGTTTGGAAAATCCCCCATTGCATCCACTTATTGATTGTTTCATATATATATATATATACTAGCTGGCGGCCTGTGGCCGCCCATCCACCAACTATACGTAAGGAACTTATTTGTTTCTTGGCATAGGTAGGAGGAATCAGAAACCTCCAATTTTTATACACGATCACAGAGTTCTAAATAAACGAAGGATATAATAATACAATACTGATATGGAACAAATGCAAACTCCACTACCACCACTACTACATCAACCACTACCACCTCCACTACTACATCAACCACTACCACCTCCACTACTACATCAACCACTACTACCTCCACTACTACATCAACCACTACTACCTCCACTACTACATCAACCACTACCACCTCCACTACTACATCAACCACTACTACCACCACCACTACTACTACCACTACTAAAACCACCACCACCACCACCACCACTACAGTAACCACTACCACCTCCACTACTACCACCACCACCTATTCCCGCACCCCCGACCCCAAGCCTTACCTCACCTAGTGTGTGTGTGTGTGTGTGTGTGTGTACCCTAGTGTGTGTTGTTTACGATAGGGGGGTGCGTTAGTAGGGGGACAGGCTTGGGGGGGGGGTTAGAGGGGTGCGGGAATATGGGGCATGCTTGGGGTGTTTGGCGGTAGTGGACAGGCTTTTTACCCCCCCCCCCCCCCAGCCTGTCCCCTATTCCAGCACCCCCCACCCCCCCACCCCAAGCCTGTCCCCTATTCCCGCATATATAGTCTATCTCTCACATACAGTCTCTCTCTCTCTCTCTCTCTCTCTCTCTCTCTCTCTCTCTCTCTCTCTCTCTCTCACAATCTATCTATCTCTCTCACACACAGTCTCTCTCTCTATCTCTCTCTCACAGTCTAGCTATCTATCTATCTCTACCTCTCACACACACTATATCTATTTTTCACTCTCTCTCTCTCACACACCCTCTCTCTCTCTCTCTGAAATTAAAAATAGAGATAGAGAGAGAGAGAGCCTGTGGGGGAGAAAGAGAGGTAGAGCATGAGAGAGAGAGAGAGAGAGAGAGAGAGAGAGAGAGAGAGAGAGAGACTGTATGTGAGAGATAGACTATATATGCGGGAATAGAGGACACGAGGACGCGGGCGAGAATATTAAGTAAGGGTATGGGGAGGACAAAGGTTGCGTTTACAAATATAGATGGTTTTATGTCGAGCAAGGTGGAGCTAGAAGATTATCTAAAGAGGGAAAACCCCGACATCATGTGCATAGTGGAAACTAAACTCAGAAATGACACGCAGGTGCACGGAACAAATGATGACAGGTACAGTCGGCAGCAGAAGTTTGCTGCAAGCCGACCCTCGTGGAGAGAGTCAGTTGGTCTGGCAATACTGTATAAAGAATAGTTGCCACCAGTGCATTTAAATGCTGTTATTGACGTGGTTTTATGATTATTATTTAAAGTCGAAGTGGCCTATGAAATATTATCCTCTGTTATTAATACCTGTAGTATATGAAAATGTAAACTCTTTCATGACAAAAGTTTAAAATGATGTATGAGAATGATAATAGAATATTTTTTAATTTCACTACCTGCAAACTCGTTCCACCTTCTTTCCCTCCCCACCTGGAAGTATTCTTCACCCTCCTTTTCTCTCTCTCCTCCACCCCCTTTGTCTCTCTCTACCACCTCTCTCTCTCTCTCTCTCTCTTGCACTGGGAAGAGTCACAGCACTAAATTATATTTGCTCATTAATGTTTCAAATAACCACAGGTCATCAATTATTTTCTTTTATCAGTCCCTCATATCTCAGTCCCTGCTCTCCATCCCAAGTTTACATTATAAGGTGTGCAACCAGGTTATTACATTTGTTTGTCCATTTATTACATATACACATCAAAATACACATGTCCTTCAGAGTTAAGATAATGACCATTAATTATATAAGTAAACTATTATATAATAATTGTGACTAATCAACAAAATAAAGTAGTAGCTCATAACCAGGTTAATTAAGAGGTCATTAACAATGAGGATATATAACTTTAAACGAAAATATTAAACAGTATAATGAATTATTCTATTCTGGAAAATCATGGCGGAGTTAAAGGGAAGCTTCTGGATTGGATGGAGGATTACTTATCGGAAAGGAAAATGAGCACAGTGGTTAGAGGAGTTGAATCATCATGGAGAGAAGTCAGGAGTGGAGTACCACAGGGTTCAGTGTTGGGACCAATTATGTTTGTGGTGTACGTCAATGACATGTTAGAGGGGATCAAAAGTCATATGAGTTTGTTTGCAGATGATGCAAAACTAATGAAGAGGATAGAGAATGTGCGGAGTTGCGAACAACTGCAGGAAGATTTGGACAGGATAAACAGGTGGAGCCAGGAATGGCAAATGGAGTTCAACACAAATAAATGCAAGGTGATGGAGATAGGGAGTAGTGCAGTGAGAATGGGAGAATGAGCTACAGAATGGTAGGAGATGAACTGAAAAAGGTAACAGAGGAGAAGGATTTAGGAGCGGTAGTACAAAACACACTCTCACCAGAGAAACACGTGAATATGATTGCAGGAGCAGCGTACAGACTAGTCATTAATATGAGGACGGCATTTCATTTCATGGATGAAGAGATGGGGAAGAAATTGATTGAGTCAATGATCCGTCCTAAACTAGAATATGCTTCAGTAGTGTGGGCCCTGAACAAGAAAAAGCATGTGAACAAGTTGGAAAGAATACAGAGGGCAGCCACGACGATGGTTCCGAGCTTGGCTGGATTGTCGTATGAGGAGAGACTGGAAAAATTAGGTTTAACGTCCTTGGAAGAAAGGAGGAGGAGAGGAGATCTGGTTATGATCTACAAGTATATGAGAGGCATTGAGAAGAGGGATAGGGAGGACTGGCTAGTCTGGGATGAGGGAAAACACAGAGGTCATGGTAACAAGCTGAAAAGAACGCGATGTAGGAGGGATGTCAAAAAACACAGTTTTCCGTACAGGTGTGTGGAGGAATGGAATAGACTAGACAGGGAGATAGTGGAAGCGGGAAGTGTAAATTCGTTCAAGCAGTATCTTGATAATTATATGAAAGGAGACAGGACAGTCCGAGCCTAGCTCATATCCTGTAAAACACAACTAGGTGAGTACAACTAGGTGAATACACACAGACAGAATTTCGGCTTTATGTGTATATATATATATATATATATGTGTGTGTGTGTGTGTGTGTGTGCGTGTGATTTCGTAGTTATGTGATGAGCATTACATTAATTAAACCAACCTTCTATACGTTTCAACGCTGGACAGACGCTGTTTTTTTGTAAATATCTCCTAAGTGTATCTTTGTATAAGTATAATATTTCAGCACACTACCTTTAACATCCGGGCGTAATTTATGGCCGATCTAACATATTCCTATATGTGTTATGCGAGGAGTTTACTTGTGAAAAATTACACAAAGCTGGCCAGTCATATTGACGCATTCGAAGGAAAGTGTGGGGTAGGGAAGGAAGGAGTGGTGTGGGGGATGTTCTGGGTGTTGGTGGAGGGGTTACACGAGTACCCCACACTCGTCCGATTCTCTATAATGCCTTAGATATGATGACTGGATTGGGCTTAACCCTTAATGGCCGGATTGCGGTCATAGACGCCCCCAAGAAGCGCCCGGATCGTGTCGTACGCCACTGCCATGTGGTGACCGGGCGGGATGAAGCACCGCTATTGCCAAAGTCAGCATTTGCGAGCCCAATTTGGCGGGCTTTTTTTTTACTTGGCTATACTTCACCACCATCCCTACAAATCACCATTGTCAGTCAGTGTGTTACTGACTGTAAACATGGATGGATGTGGATTAGATTTCTCGTGCGTGTCCGATTCTATGTTGCGCCATGCTTACTTACAACACTGACTGCCACCCGCGCGGGCCACGTTCAGTTGTCGTCAGAGCCACGCCACCTAAGCGAACACAGCCGCGCTCACACGAGAAAGTACCCTTCATTCCTCACTTAATTTCTCGGCAACGGAGAGTTGTAGAGAGCTGAGGTTGGTTTTATTGGAAAGAGGAAGAGTTGATGGTGCTAACAAGACCAAATTTAAGTTGTTCAGTATCGTAGTTTAGACGTACAGAGTAAGTGGAATAGAGCGATTTCTGAAAAATCGGCCAAAAGCGCCCGGACGCATATTTCCACTCTCTGGTAGAATATAAACATAGGGGAAACAACAACCAATCAGAGCCCGTGGAGCCCAGTAATGACGTCATAGAAAGTATTGCCAGCTAAATGCCCCGAAAACACCTCTGCATTCTGCAATTTCACAGGTTTTACAGAATATCTATATTAGTATTAAACGTATATATTTAGTATACATCACTAATTAAACACATTATTTTCAAATGAGACTCATTCAATAAATATTCCTGTAGTTTTTTTTATGCGATGTCTATTGGTAATGATGAGCACTGTTCATTAATTCCATCTCACAAGGTCAATAATAATTTCATTAGTTTTATATAATACTAGCAACATTGGGAAACTCTTATGTTATTAAATGCATATCACATATAATAATGTATATATATATATGTTTTGTACCAAATTGTATGAAGTACTGTACACAAAATACAAGATTCGAGTGTTAAATCTAATGGTTTGTGACCCTGTTCTATGTTCCCCTTAGATTGTTTACGTTACAGAGCCACCGCCGCATTCAAACCAGCCCTGTGAGCACTGTAACTGTTGATAGCAACAATGAATATCGATCTTAATTTTGAGAAAGAAGGCTTTCAAAATGTCGATGTCAAGAGAGAAGAGGACTGTTTGTGTCTTAGAACAAACATTAAGTCCAGGGAGGAATTCCCACATTGGAGGGAGTTTTTTTCGGTAAAAAATCATCAGTGCTTCAACTCCTACAAGCTCTACTCAGTTGGCACAAGAAAACTTTTTAGACAGAAGTTGATATGTCTTCACGGTTCAAAGCACAAAGGGAAAATTAAGACTTCAACTGGGTAAGTATGGTCTAAATTTAAGTATCATTGATTAAATCTATACTGTATTGCTAACTTATGTACACAGTTTAGTCAGTGTTTAGCAGGGTCCCATGGGCCTATGATTGTTTGTTTCCTATTTCCTACTATTTAATTATCAAACTGTGTCTGTCAGATTATAATATTGGTATAACTGCATAAGAGTTACACATGGCAAATATTTACAATTTATGTCTTTCATTATTTGACAATAGTATGTTGGTGTGTAATGAATTTAAGATGAAATTGCACTTATTTTTTCCATAACAGCCTATGGAAAAATTGCAGCATTCCAGAGCCTAAGTAGTGTTCTCTTTCCCTTGTACATAGTGGACAGTCGCAGTAGTCTGCCTAAGTTACGTACATTTAGCTGGCAATACTTTCTATGACGTCATTACTGGGCTCCACGGGCTCTGATTGGTTGTTGTTTCCCCTATGTTTATATTCTACCAGAGAGTGGAAATATGCCGCCCGGACAGGCAGTAGGGAAAGTAAGACTAGCCCCGGACTGACAGATTGGCTATTCATAGTTATCCCGTCGCGGAGAGGTTAATGTCACTCAGTAAACTCCTAACATAACACATATAGTAATATGGTATGTCAGCCATAAATTACGCCCGGATGTTAAAGGTAGTGTGCTGAAATATTATACTTATACAAAGATTCATTTATGAGATATTTACGAAAAACAGCGTCTGTCCGGCGCTGAAACGTATAGTAGTGCGTCCTTTGTTACCTTAGATTACTGATAAACCAGATATTTCACAGGTGATTTTATATCAGGTGTTATGCAACGTAGCATAACTATTATAATTTTCACGTCTGTACTGTATGTAATTAACCACACACCTGTCCTCTTTATCTTTGCCACTCCACTACTGAGTAAGTGTATCACACTACGTCATCCGTGGATAACTGATTTAGTAGAGAAGAAATGGGATCAAATGTTTGTAGGGGTGGTGGTGTGGGCGGCAGACGAGACAAGGGAGGGGGAGGTGGGATTAGGATGTTGGGAGGATTAATTAAGGCAGTAAGGTCTTACATGTTCACTATTATTATATGGTTCCTCCTTGGCCGTTTGACACTGAATTTATCAATATCATTAAATGGGGTTGGTGGATAAACCATAAAATAATCGTGAAGATGTTAGACGAACGACACGAGATCATGCTTGGAGAACTAATTTTATATGATTTTCCATTTTACAAATGCTGAGTAAGTTCCTTAACCTCGCCGATGTCCACAACCTGATTACAATAACCCTACGTGATGTTACTGTAAGATGCGAGCAGCCAGCCAGCTGCCTCCCGAGCATGCAAGATGAAGCTTTGCCGATTTGAAATGTTGTCTTGTATATGCACATAAGCTCACACAAGCGAAGCGCTGTTAGCCAAGCCAAGTGAGATGTTGATCCAGGTGGAAATCCTGTAGAGTGTACAGTCGGCGACAGAAATCCTGTCGCCTCACCTGCTGCACCGAGACATGCAGTGTTCATGGACTCTAGAAATACGAACATTTTCTACACCGAATAATTTCGAGTCTAGGAACATCGCGTGCCTCGGTGAAGCAAGTGAAACTACAGGACTTTCGTCGCCGACTGTACAAGCAGACCTCTCACAATCACAAGAAACAGCAGAAGGGTGACAAGCCCAGTCGTAGAGTTTAATCCATTTACCGTACATTTGTTGTGTTATTATAATGGATATTTATTTTTCAGGCTGGGCTTTACGAACAGTGGAGGAAATTATATCTAGAGGATGTAGGTCGCATAAGCAGAGTGAAACAACGGGATGAGCTGAGGCGAAACAATCAAGAATTAAAACCGAATGACGGTCAAACAAATCCCACTAGAGGCCTAACCATCACACATGTGCAAGGGCCTCTGTTTCTACTTCTGATAGGCCTTGCTATTGGTTTAGTTGTTGTTATAGCAGAAATAACAATGGCTACAAAATACTCATACATGAAGTAAAACAATACGCAATTGCAATAATCAAGAAAACGGTCTACTGTGCAAAATAAATATGTTATCGAATAGGGAACCCCATTGATATGATTGAATTCTAAAATAGTTAATACTTATTAAAAACATTTCTAGTAGAGCTGAAGATTAATAAAACAAATTAGATCAATGTTATTTATTCTTATGTTAATTATGATTTATTGTATGGTAAAAAGGAGTTCGGAAACACGTAGTCTGTATCACCTGAGTTTTTTTCACCCCTTATTACTTAAATTACTCATATCAACAATTGTATGAATCCTGTTAATTTACCTCAAATCTTTGCGCTATGGATGGTGTGAATAAAATACTGGCTCCTGTTTCTGGGTGCTATTTTGAAAAATTATGTTTTTGGTTCCGTTCGTTGCAATATCTTGCAGTGGTAATTTTAGGACGAATTTCGTTGTTTTCCTTTGCATTTCCGTAAGTGAGAGGTGGTCTAGTGGGCTGCAGCTCCAAAAATATACTAAACAGTGCAGGCTATATCAGTTTGAGGCCCATGTAAGTGGCTTGGATCTCATGTCGAACATTGTGAAATATGAGGAAGGAGAGAGAGGCCCTATATTGGGTGCCAAATTTGTAATTAAACTTCACTTGAATAAGTAGTATTATATTACTTACCCAGCAATTTTAAATTTGAGATGTGATTCTAGTTGGTCACGACACCACTGTGCTATATACAGCCTTTTAAATCCTTCTAATATTAATTTATTACTTTCTAATATTCACTTATTACTTAGCCTCTTAACCCCTGCAGTCCAGCAGACATGATATACTGTCAGTACGTGCAGTCTGGCTGACGAGTTATATCGTCATAGCTTTTTCCCGCCATTTACGGCTATGTAGGGCTGGTTTTTCTCCGACTTACACCACTTCAATGGCTCTCTAACAACTCCTCAGGCATATCCATCCCAGTAGCCAGGACCATCTATATTGCTTTTATCCGTTCAGTTGTTGATTACCTCTCTCCTGCTCTAATTCAACTTCCTAGGGAAACTCTTGAAACTTTAGAAAAAAATTCAGAATAGAGCAATGAAGATAGTTCTCGGCTGTTCAATGTCGACCAGGATAGTAAAGATGCAGCGTTAGTTGCGTCTTCCCCCATTAGTAAAGAGAATTTATACTAATGTCACTTGCTTTACTGTCAAGTGCCTCCATTTCCCACACCTTTCACCCCATTACTCTCAGTTAGTCAGAACTTCTCTTCGACCAAACTACCCATTCCCTCCCATACTGCCTGCTACACGTACTCTTTTAAGGTCTGTTTCCTCTATGCTCTGTAGTCTTAATATAGATATAATGGTTGCAGACGTCCCCCCAGGGCCCCCTCCGTGAAGCTTTACACCTACTTCCAAGTTGGAACTGCCTTCTCTTCAGCGGCAGTTGGCTCTGGAAAACATAGAAACAGTGACGTCCTCCATCACAGATCCATACTGCCTCTACACTGATGGCTCATTGCAAATGGATGGAGCAGCAGGTTGTGCCGTTTTCTCACCTGACATGGAGTCACCTCCAGGGGGCTGGGTTGGCCGTCGTCTCTGTAACCACTCCAGCTCAACATTGTGTGAACTGTATGCTATTCTGGATACTGTTAGTCTTGTTTGTCAACGTGGAGTGAATGCTGCCATTCAATTCCTTCTCTAGTGTTCAGACCATACACTTTTCTGTTATTCAGCAGATGCTATCGTTTTTGGCCATATTACGTCATCGTAACATGACTGTCAAATTCTTATGGGAACCATCAGGGCCGTTTCTAGGCATAGGCGACTAAGGCGGCCGCCTTGGGCGCCATATGCTAGGGGGGGGCGCCAAATTGCTGTCAAATATATGTAAAAATGAGAACAAATAAGTAAAGTACAGTAAATGAAAAAAAAATCTAGCTATGGGGGGGGGGGGGGCGTCCAATCAATTCCTTGCCTTGGGCGCCTGCAGACCTAGAAACGGCCCTGGGTACCATCCCATGTAGGTTTACGTCACAATGGTACAGTTGCCAGACTCGCAAAGGAAGCCTGCCATCTGCCTCCTCGTGGTGTTGGACGTCCTCTCTCCCTGACATGCTATCTCTCTAGAGTCCGCTCCACCGCTCTCCTTCCTGTACGGCGATGCAGGGATGCAGAGAGGCCATTCAGCATCTCCATCACCAATTACTAGTCTGTCTGCCACCACAAATATTCCTACCGTCGTCGAGGCCTCATGGTTCGGAGGTACGATGTAGTCTCTGCTCGTTTGAGGCTTGGCTACCAGCCACCATGGCAGGTTGCTGGGATGCAGGGTGAGCCTCCCTTCACTGAGTGTCGCTTGTGTCGAGCACTATTGCCTGGCCTGCCCCACTGTCCGGCACTTACTGCCCCAGGGCCTGCCACTTGATGTGGTTTGTCGACACCTGCTGAACCATCAGGTTTTGGAGGAGCTTCTGGTACGCCACCCTCGTTTTGGTGGATTTAATTATGCCTTGATGTAAATATTTGTTTGTGTGCTTGTGCTTCATTCTGGTATGTTTTCATGATGTGTGTGTAAGTAAGTAAGTAAGTAAGTAAAGTTTTATTGCAAAAATTATAATACAATGATGCAATTTACAATTTTTGTTGGTAATAGCTACGGTCCGTCGAGCCAAAGCTCCATATTTTATTATTTCACTTGAATCATGAAGAGCCTGAGCTTTTGAAGGGTTTTCCTTCATGTTCTTGTTACAATGTGGGATAATGGTCCAAAATATCAGTTTCAATTATGTAGTTACCAATATTTTCATCCAGATGAGTTGCCCATATGTGATCTATGAGTGTAGCTGAGGTGCTGGTGACTCTGGTCGGTTTGGTTATGAATGGGTGGAGTGAATAGGAAAACATTAAATTAATAAATTCAAGAACATTATTTTCATTACATTTCAATACGTTTAAGTTGAAGTGACCCATAAAAAAAATACCTTTTATAATTTTGTTCATACACAGAAGATAGAATATTAGACATTGTTGCTTGAAAACTATGAATAATCCCGTTTGGAGGTCGGTAAATACATAAAAATAAATACTTTCTCGTACCAACCGTCGCCTCCACACCAATTGTTTCAATAAAAAAGTCGGAAATGGTAAGGTGAGTCACAACAGACGAGTTATATTCATTTGACACATATATGGCTACACCACCACCATGAACATTTCTACAGTTATTAAACATATAATATCCGGGCATTTCATATAGAGAAGCAAGGTTGGGATTCAATCTAATTTCGGTGAAACCACAGACACTAATGTTTAAAGTTGTGCTATACATAACTGTATCCTTAAAATATTGGAGGTTCCTTGGAATGGATCGTATATTCATATTACATATTGATAAGACTTTGCTACTACTTAAGATGATTTTATCAGCAAACACATAATTATTATTCAGTTTTAGGAACACAGACAAACCTTTCACGCACAAAGAACCTGTTTACATCTAAATCACTGTTATGTTTAGAGTCATCTATACGTAAGGGATCAAATTCTAAAGTTTTATAATGACATACGTTACCCAAGGGTATTGTAGTTGCAAGAACAGATGATAATGATTCATCACTTAATGAAGAGAAAGGTAGTTCGTCACACAGTAACCCTTTAGATACCATTAGATCTATCAAAAAACACAAAATGTGAAACTGATGTTACAGAGAAGTTCACCTATTTCTTACGGTTACGTAGATTCATTGGTTTTCGCTGCACAGCACCGCTACCCACTCGAAGGTCACCAGCAGACCCACCAAGGGATCCGACATGGGTTGGGGTCCCATCACTACTGCCACGAAGGGATGAAGCCGCAGCACCTGCCCCAGCACCAGCAGGAGACATGTCCACTGCATCCACCCCAACAACAGCAGGAGACACAGCCGCAGCACCAGCAGCAGCCCAGACACCAGCGCCCACAGGAGCAGCTGAAGAAACGTCTCTGCTTCTTCCAACTCCAGCACCACTGCCACCCGGCCGACTCCCACCTGAACCCCCGGACACTGTGACGTCACCACCAAATTTCCCCTTCGGCTCGTTACTGGCAGTCTCAGGTCGTTGTGACGTTCGCTTCTTGATGTAGATTCCAGTGCCCTTAAGTTTTCTAGCATTTCTGAGGACCGTCTCGCGATCCCCATACTTCTCAAATCTTGCGACAATGTTTTTTTGTCGTGAGGGGTTAGCTTGGCCTGTCCGGTGTGCTCTATTTAGCTTCATCGTTGGTACTTGGAGCTTATCCTCAAGCAGCTTCGTTACAATTTGGGCTGTCTCTTCCCAGGATTCACCACTGGGTTGTTCTTGAATACCGGTGAAACGAAGATTGTTCCGCCGGTTGTAATCTTCTTGGTAATTAGTTCTTCTTTCCAACTCTACAATCTGTGACTTCATAATTTCTATTGTTGTGTGTGTGTGTGTGTGTGTGTAGTAATTTGATTTTCATGGGTTCTGCCTACCTGTATGTATGGTTGCATGCCTATTGATTGACGCTACAGCGCAATTAACAAAACAAAAAAAAACATACGGAAATACAAATTTCAGTTCCATTTCGATATAACATGACATATGTCTTCCAATATTCTTAGTCTATATAATTTAGATTCGGCTAACTTCAGATTTTCACTCGCAATTATTGATAATGTTGGCAATCTAGCAATTGTTTCATCCATTGCATTTTGAGAGCCAGAATAGTAACATTATTCTCCCGACAAAGAAAATATGTTTGTCACCTTTGACTTAAAGACTTGATAATTTGTTTTATGTAATTATTGATGAATGTTATGTTGCGATGGCTATCATAATGATTTATTACTTAAAAATTTAATGCTAACTATAACCTAATTAATAATGGTGATCTTAGCGTGGCGAAATTATATCAGTTATTACATTTCAGTATGTCCGTCTAACACATATACACAATTAATTAAGTTCAACCCTGTCATATATTCACTCACGTCGCTCATACAGTCATCCCCAACCACCATTATTCCTCTCTCTCTCTCTCTCTCTCTCTCTCTCTCTCTCTCTCTCTCTCTCTCTCTCTCTCTCTCTCTCTCTCTCTCTCACCAGTGAATGCTTCGAATGAAACTTTCAGTGGATGGTGCGATAGTTCTAAATCAGTCAGAATTGGCAACACTCCTTCAGCCCCTCCACAACCTCCCCCATTTCTTCCTCTATCTCTCACTTCCCCCTTCCATAACTCGTCATGTAGAAACGACCCAATGATGTGTAAGCTCGTGTCTCCATCTCATCAGCTCGTGCCTGTACATCCATGGCATTATTACCACTGGAAAGGCCTGTGCTAGATTTATCAGATTCTAGGTATAACACTGTTATAGGTTTGTTTTGTCTAGTGGGTGGAACTTAAACTCTCCTCCCTCAAGCCACCCTAACCCACCACCCAAGGCCACTCTCTAGGAGCCCTGTGTGTTTCACCCACCCATCCCTCCCCTCCTATTTTCCAGACTAAGTGGAGAGTATTTGGAGTGCATTTTGTTACGAAATGGAATATTTGTGTACAACGGATATGATCTGACTGCATATAAAAATGATCGCAACAACAGGTTCTTATGAAATATTAAAGATGTTTAAGGATAATATATGAAACAAAATGTTATTAATAAAAATAGACCAGAGACACAATGTTGGGAGAGAATGCAACATTCAATTAATCTGAGGACCCCAGCCCCATGAATCCAACCTAAAGAAAAGAAGACAGCTTAGAGAAAAAAAGATGACCAGTTAAGACACCGACCTAGGGACAAACGATCGACTAGAGTCACTAGACTGACAGGTTCTACAGTGCGGCAATACGTAAGCAAACCTATGGGAGTCCAATGCACCACGAGTGACACGAGCTGGAACATAGAGAACTGGCAGAGAGGAGTTAAGAGGATGCAACACTGATGCAACAGAACGACGGTGACTCAGATCACAATCGAGTAAACCGCTGGTAAAAAAATTAACATTGGAAACAATCCTAGCTAGCAACTTGAGATGGCAATCAGCTGCTGAACACCACACTGGACAACAGTATTCTAACAGAGACAACACAAAGGATTTGTAACACCACAGTAACAATGAGTGATCTCCGAACACACGCCAAGCTCTACGCATTGAGATTGACCGAACATGCCTCTCAAAAGTCAGTTTGGCATCAAATGTAACTCCCAGACTAACCAAATTCACAGACTCTTCCAATACAGTCCCATCAAGAATCAAAGGTGGCGATAATGAATACACCATGTGAGACCTAGAGACGACCATTGTCCTAGTCTTGCCAGCATTCAACCTCATACCCCACAACCTGTACCAATCACTAATCCTATCCAGATCATGACTACACCGGTTAGGATGGTGTATAATTTGTCAACAAAAAATAAAAATAAAATTGTACCGGGGATTCAAACCTGGGATCTTTCGGTTAAGGCCAAAACCTTATTACTCATGGTAAAACGATGCGGCCGTGCATAGCGGATAAACAGACAGACAGACGGAGTATTTTATATATTAAAATATATATATATATATATATATATATATATATATATATATATATATATATATATATATATATATATATATATATATATATATATATATATATATACAGTGCAGAGTCCTGTTTATGAATTACATTTTAGAACTAAATTATTTAAAGTAAAATATTTTAATGATTCTTCAATTATCAACGGTATTAAAGAATCATTTACTTAAGAAGATAATATCAGTAGTAAATGTAGTGCCACAACAAGTTTTTAAATACATTTCCTGTTTAGATAATTATAGCAATACATGATTGTTATGGTAAGGCATTAACGATCTGGCATATTCATTACTCAGGTGCTGTACTGTAACTACCACATACAAGAAAAAGGTCAATGGTTGGCGGAGATGTTCTATATTCGTGAAACACAAATCGACAGCCCAGTATTACTGATTTCCAGGGGGTTATCAACTTTCTGTTTGTCTGGGGGATTGTATTGTTATTTACACTATAACACGAGGTTACATGTAGTGAAGATGTTTGGTTATCTTCACACTTCTGCAATGATATGATAACTGAATTGTTTTCCTCAAAAATTGCAAATTTCCAAGCCTTAAAGTATGTTTGAATTATTTGGATATTAGCCTAAGGTTTTTGATAACCAGAATTAAAGGTAAAGGACAATATATCGGCAAAAAAAGATGCGAACTGCTACCGACATCGACGTTACCTACGACATCGTGACATAAAATTAAGGGAGATTTCAAATAAATAACAAAATATATTGTTCTGGTACCCACCAATTAGTACTATCTAATTTCTCCTTTCACTTTAATAACCTCTTGCAGACGTCTAGGCATAGACCTAGCTAGTTTTTCAAAATAGTATCTCTTCAGTCAGCAAGAAGGATACACATTATGGTTGTGGTTTGCCTGACGGACCTGCATATTTCTTTAATTGGCACTTTTCCTTCCCTTAGTGCCAAAATACGGGCCCTTTCCTCCTTGCTAGTTGTTGTAGCACCCATGGTAATGCACTAGGGTAAATCTAAGGGCCACCAGAATCACTGGGCACAAAAAAAGTCAGTGCACTGATTCCACCCATGCAGACGTAACTAGTAAATTTTTAAATCTGTCAGCCAGTGCCCGGCAGCAATAGGTTGTGAGGATACCGCCCTCTGTCAGACGAATGGTGAAAAATACGTATAAAAGATACCAAGGTTGTTTATATTGCTAACTTCAGTTGTGACACATCTTCCCTTCGATGTCGGTGGCAGTTCGCATCTTTTTTTGCCGATACTGTGTACTGTATATATATATATATATATATATATATATATATATATATATATATATATATATATATATATATATATATATATATATATATATATATATATATATATATATATATATATATATATTTATATATATATATATATATATATACCTGAGTAAAACAATTCTGCTACTGAGGTGTTTTCTTCCCTTATACAGCTTTCTCTTTTTAATTGTGTGCAGATGTAAATCACTCCATTGATTATTGACCACACAACCAACCACTAGTAACAGCCAGCAAATTTGACGTCATAGAAGGAGGAGCTTACTGCCCTATAAAACAAGGAATAGATCCCTGAGCAACTTAATTTCTCCCATTAGCAAGGGTAAGCTTCTTACCAACAGAGGCACAGGTTAGTACCAATGTAGCCGTGAGTCTGTATAACAGCGACACAGTCTTAGAAGGATGAGTTCCATCCATGCTTACTCTTACTGGTAGTTTCATTCCAAGGCTTATACTGACATTAGCTTATTATTATTAATATTATTATTATTATTACAGTATAGTGAATCCTTTGCGTAATAAAATTATACTGTGGTATGACTCTCATTATCTGGATAAAAAGACCCACAAATACACACAGGTGTATGAGAGTGTGATAAGACAAAAATACAGTATGTGTGATAGATTATGTGCGTCAAGAGAGAAGAAAGAATGCTGAAGCATGTACAGTATGTCATTCTAAACTGGGTGCCGGTTTCCTGACCAATTGATTGTTCTGTGCACAATAAATATAGAAGGTGAAGGAAACACAGCATGTGTGAAAGAGGAGAGAGCAACTTTGTTTAATCTAAAAATCAAATATACATTTGAATAGAAATATGTGAGTAGGGTAGAGAATATTTCTATGTTGAAGGTGATGGAGGAATGTGATCTGGAACCTAATCTAATGCAAGAGTTAACCGGTACTTTCAATCTTTCATATACACAACTGGTCAATTCAGGAACACTCTGCCTTCATCCATCTTTCCACCTTACTATGACTTATGTTCCTTCAAACGCAATGTTTCTAGGCATCTCGCACGAAATTGGACATAATTTTGGACACTCACTGAATACTACGCAGATGAGGACAATGAGTGGGCTCATAGCCTTTACTTCTCATCTTTTTGTATATATATATAAAAAATGTGACGGACATGGAGATTGAGGCTATAGATAGTGAGGAGGTTGGCCCAGAAGGTGGTCGATAAAGTGTGTACAGTACAGCAAGATAATGTGGGAGAAGAACATAGAGAACTGTACAGACGTCTTGTAAGAAACAGCGACCCCATATAATTATGGGTAAACCTGCGGAAGATGAATTTCAATAAACAATGAGCTATGTTCTACAATACGCATTACATTATTATATAATTGGTAAAATGTAGAGCACCGTTAGGAAATGTAAATCTCTCTGTAGATCATGCACTGCTGCAGGTTCATCGACTTTCAGTTTATGATATGTGTGATGATTATTAGTATCATTTAATGGGTTTCATTTGCTCGAAACTTAGGTGATGTGATTGTATTCAAACTTCGATATAAATGAAAGCTATTGTCTGAAAGCCCTCTTTATTGTCCTCATCTTTGAAACAAAAGAATTGAGTAAAATCCAAAATCATATCCAATTTTGTTCGAAATGTCTAGACACATTTCAGTTTTGCGGGGAAGAAAGAAAGAAAGGCCATAAAGAATCAGAAAGATAACACGAAAGGCCTTTTATTCCAATTTGTCTGAGTGTTACGGAGGTTGAACCTCCCACACATGTGAGCGATTTTGCAAGTGGGATTATGAAAATAAGAAACTTAAGAAATACTGAGAGATTAGGTAAGATTATAGTAGCCATAACACGAGCAATGTTTTTGACACAATATACCGACGGAATATAATTGTGCAATTTGCACTCCTCCTACACAGTTAAAAGATATTGGTCAATACCATTTCATTTAAATGAACGATCTCGAGGACACATAATGACTCTCCCAACTTTGACTGTCTGCACAAACGAAAGCTTTCACACGCTGACGTATATATGTTACAGGGAAGTAGCATGAAATCACGGATATTTTCAGTAAGATCACGTAATGACTGTTTCACTTAGGGGTAATTTTCGGAAAATATAATTGATTTCATGTAATCACTGGTTATACTACTTCCCTGTAACATATGCAAAGCTACACACGTTACGATAATATATTCTAAATTTTGGTACTTGAGGATGCTTTGCATATGTTTTGGAGGAAAGCTAGTCGAAGGCCTTCGATCACGAAATATAATACAGTATGTTGGCGTGTTCAAATAATGTTATGTACTGAATTGATTTGAAAGGTTTATATTTATAAAGACTTACAACATTTGAGATGGTCAGTGCATGGTGATTCACTTCCAGAATACTAAGGTGGAAGACTGATGACTGTTAAGCTAGAAAGAATTCGTGCTACAAGGGAGACGGTGACAGGAAGGATAGCAAGGGCGAAGAAAATGAAAGAAAGGAAAAACAGGTGGGGGAAAGAGAATAGCTCAGATCCTAAGGAGCGCAAAAACCCTTAAAGTAATCCTTCCAGGCAGCACTTACAAGGAAATAATATTAGAGAGAAAATATTTCGAGACCTTGTGAAGGAAGTACCACACTAACACAAGATGGACAAATGTTTCCTTCACACACCTTCAATATATTCGCATTGCACGATAAAATATTAAACTTACTTTGATATCTTAACAAAAATGCGTCAAGCAATATCCCTACATTGTCAATAAGTTTGTGCAATTCTGGTCATTGCATGAACAAATTGATCGTGTATATAAGTTTAAGTTGTATGTCACTGAATTACAAAAGACAGTCATTTGTAAGATTAGCATGGTATTCTATTAGAGGTCCCTTTCCTGAAATAGTTCTCCCGAATCCAATGTTTTAAAACTTGTTTGTCACTCGAACGCTTTATATTGTGAATTTGTCTTGTATTATTTTCCTCCATATTTTTATTTTCTGAATCTTTGCCCAGCCAACCAGGGGCTGGGCATCGCAGCAAATCATTGGCCAGCATTTAATTTATTGTCCGAGAAGTACTACGTGAGAGGAAGTCGGAAAACATGTTTTTTTCCGCAATTTCTGGATGTGCCATTTTCACCCAAGTCGCCAAGGTAGTCCTCGAGGGAGACATGCAGATAGATGGACATATGTGCAAGCAGTAAAAACAATCTACTTAAATGTATTTTCCTCTGTTATGAACGATTTTGAAACTCATTCATTAGGAAAAGCATTATATTGGAAATACCCATTCCCCATCTATCTGACAATCTTCCTGGGATATTAGGATATAACATATTTGAATAAAATTTGACTTGGTTGTTCCGATAGCTTGTCAAAGATAGATTCCGGTAGTTTGCCCTTGTTAAACACTTAGGTAAAATATAGTCCAGTTTGTTTTAGAATAAAAATATATTAACTCTAATTCAGGGAATGAAAAGACATTAAATCAAACTTAGTAAATTTAGAATACGAGTAATGTATTGGCAAAACATGGCTCTCTTCAGTTTTCTATTGCTATGGCTTGTCATCAAAATCACAACTAAATATGCTAAATTTATACATTTTCCCACAAAGCCCTTCCACAAGAATGTTGGATATGTGGGTAACGAGTATTTCCAAACATTTCCGAATGAAAAGATTTAAATATGTTATATCATATCACAACACAACAGATAACGATATAGATTACCTTGGAGGATGTATTGTCACATAGCAGGGTTGCCATTTGGTATTTTTCATTACCAAATCAGGCCCCATTTGGTAATGAAAAATCTGTTTGGTAATGAGAAATTTGATTTGGTATTAGCCTTGAATTTGGTAATGAAACTGAACAAATTTGGTAATGAATTGATATTTCCTTATACATACGTTCACTTTTAATTTTTTTTTGGGTGAAAAAGTAAATCCCAATGAAAACGGTTATCTGGACATGAAAAATCACGGGAATCGTTCCTGTTCGTTTCTCAAGGCGCCGGCCAGTGATCAGTACGTCAGTTTGGTCAGTGTATGATTAACTTCGGTCGCGTGAACTTTTCACTATGTCTAAGTGGAAGGGAGCATACGAAGCTGGTCGGCTTTACCATACAGAGTGGGAGAAAGAATTCCCTTGGGTTTCCAAAGCAAAGGATGGCACTCATCAGGCATATTGTAAGCTGTGTAAGAAAAATTTACAGCCAAGAAAAGCCACGCTGAAAACTCATGCAGAATCTAAAGAACATAAACAGCGCATCTCCTCTATTAGTTCAGCAAGTGTGTCTGTGTTCCAAAACTACAAGAAACCACAACCTCTGCCAGAAAAATTGAAAAAAGCTGAATTACAGCTTGCAGTAGGGATTACTTGCCACTGCCCAGTGGCAGCTGTAGATCACCTGAGTGAAATTATCAAATGTAATGGAACAGGCAGTACATTAGAAAACTTAAGGCTTCATCGTACCAAGTGTTCAAAATTAATTACCAATGTGATTTCTCCTGCTATGGAGGATGAATTGTTATCGAAGTTAGAAAAAGCCACATATTATTGCTTACTCGTTGATGAATGTACAGACATTGCAAGTGACAAAATTATGTGTATTTGTGTAAGATTCTTTGATGATGAATGTGATAAGATAGTCACCCAATTTTTGGGACTTGTACAAGTTATCGAGACCACTGGTGAAGCGTTGTTTGGGGCGCTTGAAAAGATTCTTAAGAAGAACAAGCTTAAACTTAAAAACTGTATTGGCTTTTCGAGTGATGGAGCAAGTAATATGGTTGGTGAAAAAAACTCTTTGTGGTCACGGATCAAGGCTGAATCCACCAATTGTGTAAAAATGCCATGCACCTGTCACAGTCTGGCATTATGTGTACAGAAAGGCTTCGAAAAATTGCCTAGTAGCTTAGGATTTATGCTTAAAGAAATACCCAAATGGTTCAAAAAGAGTACGTTACGAAGGGAATCTTACAAATTGCTTTTTGAAACTATGAATGTTGGTGAAGATAGGTCAGGTATTCCCTTACCCTTTCTCAAGATGTCTGAAACTAGATGGCTTGTGCGAGGGAAAATTATTTACAACATATTGGTGAACTGGGAAGAATTGAAGGCTTACTTCAACATTGCCAAGATACAAGGTGGTCAAGATGTTCGATACAAAGCAAGAATGTTGTGGGAAATGCTAAGTGATGGCACCAATTACCTGTATTTTGTTTTTGCTTCACCAATAGTGACAGAATTTGAGAGACTGAATGCATTATTTCAGTCTACAAATTGCAAGCCTTCCCATCTATGTCATGAATTAGAAATTCATTGTACTTCCTTGACTCGCCGCGTGTATGATGAAAATGGATTTCCTGTACCTTTGGAAAAAGTAGATTTTGGGGCAAAGTTCATATCAGAATCTGAGCGCATCCTAGCAAACGAAAAGGAGCAACTACAGAAACTGCAAGATCGGTGTCAAGAAATGATGTTTACGCTAGTACAACAGGTTAAGATGCGATTACCACGAAGTCGGGAATTGTATGACGGCCTCAAAAAGTTGTCACCAAGTGTAGTTCTCACTCATACAAATAGGCCACCTTACACAGACCTCCCCTTTCTCCACCTTCAAGGACAGGCAGCCGAAGCGTGCGAAAACCAATATCGACGAATTTTGTACCATCCGTGGATAGAAGAAGGCATTTTTGATGGCAAAATACCTGATGATCCAGAGGTGTTTTGGTCGAAGATTAAATCTTATGAGAGTGAGGGATCGAAACCGTACAGTGACCTTGCATGCTTTGCATTATCATGCCTAACAACCCCGGTGAGTAATGCATTCGTTGAGCGAATTTTCTCACATGCTAATGCCATTAAAACTAAGGTGCGAAACCGAATGAAACTGCCTATGTTGGAATCCATACTGAGAATTCGTACCACACTGTTAATGACAGGGAAGTGCTGCAAGGACTTGATTATAACCGAAGCTATGCTACAGAAATTCTCAGCAGAAACTGTATATGAAGACACAACTGAAGATGGTGGGTTGTCTGCCCTCTTAGATTAACATACTACAAAACCTACATCTACACAACACACTTCTGCTATAAAAGGTGATTATATATATATATATATATATATATATATATATATATATATATATATATATATATATATATATATATATATATTAATCTTGCTTTGTGGATTTGGTAATGAAAAGTGCAGTCTGGTAATAATATTTGAGGAGTTTGGTAATGAGATAGATTTAAAATCTGGCAACCCTGTCACATAGTATAGTTTTACCGAATAAAGTTAAATGCATTAGCAAAGATAATTGTATACATGGATTTGACATGGGCCTGGGTAGTCGTCTCAGAATTATAGCCTGTAGAAACGGCAATAACACCCTTCTATCACACACATTTCTACACTTTTAAGCACATTTTCATTGGTCATTTAAAAAAAAATGTAGGCCGAGGACACTTCGCAGTCTTCACCGATCAAAATGACGTATAACTTTTTACTCTAGGTCAAACGATGTGGCCGTGGATAGTAGCTAAACAGACAGAAAAACAGACAGACGGAGTGTTTTATTTATATAGATGACTCATATCACTCAGTCTGTGCTCAACTCGGATTGTCTATCACAATCACAGAATGTGAATCAGAAACTGAATATGACACAGAAACAATCTAATACAAATTCTTGAGTGCTACACAGAAACCGAGTGTGATAAAAAAACCGATTGTAACGCAGAAATTTAATAACACCGAAACCAAGTCTCATCCAGAAACCGAGAAAGCCTTCAGGAGATAGAAAATCCTTATAAACAAACAATGTGATGTTTAATAAATGGTAACACATAGTCAGAGATTGAATATGTAATAACGATCGATTCACGTCATTTTCATTTATTGCTGTAATTTATGAAACGTTCTTCAACTTTTTCCCTTTTCCTATGTGGAGGAGGCTAGTCAGCCTTTTCCACATAGGAGAGGGTCTTCCCTCCCACACTACAAGCCTCCTCTCCGAGCACCTGGGAGATTTTGTAAGAACCGTCACCCACCCGGTACTCGGAGAGGTTCCAACGACGCAGGTCCCCAAGGCTTGGACACTCGACAATAATATGCCACACTGTCAAAGGGACCAGACAATCATCACAGTAGGGAGGGTGAGCCCTCTCCATTAAAAAGCCATGAGTCAATGATGTGTGGCCAATGCGGAGACGGACAAGAGCCGTCTCCCACCGGCGGGACAGGCTGTTGTAGCTCTACAAACCAAGGCACTGTCAAATGTCGCGGAGCTTGTTAGCCCCTTCTGTCCTGCCAGCAGGAACAAATGGTAGCATGTAGGGTCGAAGGTCCACTGCAGGAATAGGATGACGCCTGGCAGAAGGCCGAGAATTGGAGAACGCAGCCTTAGTCAGGGCATCAGCTCGCTCATTCCCATCGACACCCACATGGGCTGGGAACCAACAAAAAGTGACTTTTCGGTCACGACGACCCAGGAGGACAAGCCACTTGAGAATGGCCAACATAAGGGGACAGGAATAGTTAAAATTGCACAAGGCCTGCAAGGCACTATAGGAATCGCTAAAAATAGTAAAAAATGGCTGAGGGAGAGTAAAAATCACTTGGAGGGCATATAAGATGGGTGAGAGCTCTGCAGTAAAAATTGACAAGACAGAAGAGAGCCTGCCACCACAGCAAAGTCAGCAAAGACAACTCCATAGCCAACTCCAGCATCAGACTTTGACCCATTAGTGTACAGTGAAGGCATGTTCTAAAAAGAGGGACCGAGCCACTGGAGGAGAAAGAGATTCTTTCTTGTCTGAAAAGCAGGTGCAGGGGAAAACTTCTGGAAGAAGCCGTGGAACCACCCTGGTGACCGGCATAGGACAAATCTGGAAGTCAACAATGCATATCTCCTCATCTGCTCCACATCCTTCCTGACCCAGAAGCTAAGGGGCCATGGTGGACGAGAATGTGAAAGATAGTACGGAGACATGATATCAGATGATTCTGCCAAGCAGTGAAGGGAGTCAGGAGGTCGATGTAATCAATGTCAACAACGAACCATCAAGGACTGGCGATGGAGATCAAGAGGTGGCTGGGGATTGGGGACGACCTGAAGGCTCCAGTCGCCAGACGTATCCCAGCATGATGAACAGGGTCCAAAACTCGGAGATGGCCATCCGTGGCAGAGGAGTACACCTCACACCCATAGTCGAGTTTTGACCTAATAAGAACATGGTATAGGCGAAGGAGGGTGGCCCGATCAGCCCCCCAGGTAGTATGGCTTAGGACCCTCAACATATTAAGAGCCTTGAGGCAAGAGATCTTAAGTGTACGTAAGTGGGGAACCCAAGTCAAACGTTTGTCGAAAAGGATACCCAAATATTGAGTCTCCTCGACACAACGTATCTGATGACCATACATTGATAAGTCCGGATCAGGGTGGACACCACAGATGCCGCAGAAGTGCATAGCAACTGTCTTGGCAGGAGAAAATCGAAAACTACGAAAACCAGTCCAATGTGACACCCTGTTAAGGGCAAGCTGCATGCGCCGCTCTGCCACTGACATATGGGAGGCAACAAACCAGACTGCTAGGGTGTCAACATACATCGAGTTGGCTATACCGTCCGGAAGGGATGAGGCAATGGCATTAATTGTTACGGCAAACAATGTGACACTGAGGCCACTGTTGGCCCGTATTGGCAGCCTATTGCTTGGGAACAATTTAGTCTAGTCTCTCACTGGCGACCTTACTAGAATGGAAAGCCCTCTCTCCCCGAAATTGGGAAGAGCAGGAGCTGGAGCCCCCTCTAGTCTAGCTCGCTAGGTCTCTGAGACACGCAAGGCGGTTCCCGTTAGGGGTGTGTGATCTGGGAAAAGGGAAGCAGTGTTGGGAGAGCATAAAAATGGAACAATGACGTGATGAACTGCTTCTCGCTGATTGGAATCAAGTATACTTAACGTAAATAATTGCTTAAAATCTGAAAGCATCATTTCATGCAAGTAATATTCATATTACCCTCATTTACGCTAGGGAAAATTATAGTATATGTAGTAAAAATAATTATTTTGCTAATTACACTTCTCTCTTGTGTCATGTCCCTTTTTCCCCAACCAATGTCTTAAATACCCTGAGTACATTCAAACCAGGCTTCACTTGTGGGCGGTTGGTTTCGGGGTTCACTGTTTGGTTTCATTTACTATAATCGAGACAAACCGGGCTTCATACAGGGGTATATAAACTGCCAGAATTCTGGGAAAAGTCAGTCTCATCAGACACGACCGTGAGGTCTCTTCTGCTCTCCGTGAGGGGCAAAGGTGTTAAGGTATGGAGGGGAGAAGATGTCTATTTTAGGTTAAGTTTGTTTGTTCCCTGTTTGTTATTATGATGTAACATTCAGTTGGTAAAATTAATACCCTAGACTCTATTAACAGTATCAAATCTTAAAAACCATTTTACCTAATTATCTATCAGATCTTGAACAATATTTTGCCTAACTGTCTGGAACATTATATTTGTCAGAATTGACTAATTATTGAATCTTTTCGGGTCTATTTTAGCTTTCCCCTCTTGCTGAAATGTACATTTCCAAAATAATCGTATATTTATCTACAAATGAAACCAGCCCAACAATTCATTTATATCTATAATTTTATTATGTTACATCCTGAGGTCATTCTCACATTCAACCAGGTGTATTTTACTACTGTGAGTCTAATGATTTTTGCCCAATCATCAAACACATCTACATTATTTCTCAATATCTTCTAATTTGCATCGTGTTGAAAGACATGAAAATAATCTACTACTATGGATTTTTTTTTTCTAGAAGGTAATGGAAGCTCTAGCTGCATTTGCCTATAATTTATGTTACAAGCCTGTTTCTCTGCAGGGAATCATCTGCCACAAGAAGAAACAAGATGGATGAACATCTAGCAAAAAGCAAGTCAGCGACTACTGACCGCACGAGGATCATGTGGCTGTGGTTGGCAGGTTATACAGCTAGGGACATTGCCGCAGAGACTGGCACAAGCCTCTCCACTGTATATCGCTGGATTCGGCGTTGGGAAAAGGAAGGGACACTAGTAACTAGATTCCTGCATCTGAGATCATGCACGGACTATGATGGAGTATTCGCCAACAGCTTCATTCGACCACCAGGAAGAACAACCACTTCATCTACGATGTGGTTGCCAAAATGGGTATTGTCGAAATATTATAATGATCATCTATTATCTTACGTTAATTATGGTGTCAATCGTACTCTACATGTTGAATGTACTCTACACCGTAAATGAAAGCATATTTTTTTAACTTTCTCTAAATACTTATATCTGCTCTTAGGATATTTCAGTCTATATTTTACATCAGTTAAAATGTAAGTGAAATGAAAATAAAAATCGTTATGTATATAATTGTAAAAGGAGTTATTTTGCCTGCATTGAAAAACTGTCAGGATGTAAATGAATAATTAAATGTCTATATCATTAACAAATAGTCCCAAGCTCCTTCACAATAGATCACAATAAAATGTTTAACTACCAATGCAATACCCCTATCTCTTTTAACCTTCATGTATATATATTATATTTGTGTTGTTCTTTCACATCAGTTGATGATGTATTTAAATATCGAAACGTTCAAAATAAAGCAAGGTGAAGTTCTTGTCTTTGACCTTCTCCCGTCTCTTTATTATTTAGTTAAAAACAAAACTATGTGACCATATCTGTGTGTGTGTGTGTGTGTGTGTGTCTGTCTGTTTAGCCGCTATGCACGGCTGCATTGTTTGAACTAGAGTAAAAAGTAATACGCCATTTTGATCGGTGAAGCCTCGGAAGCATCCTCGGCCTACATTTTTTGTTTAAATGACCAATGGGGGGTTGGGGGGGTTTCCATACCAGTACTCCATGCAGGTTCGAATCCCCAGTGGGTGTTCAATAAAAAAAAATGTTGACAAATGATACACCATTCTGACCGGTGAAGTCCCGTAAAGGTCTTCGGTATAGTTTTATTTTTGGTGGATATGTGTTTCTTGAATTATCAGCTTAAAACAACCAATGATTTATGCTTGTCTCAACATTGACTCTATGGTCTCAAGCATGGTCTCATGCCCAGTTTAGGAATGAATTCAAACCACAAAATGTTGAACACCTAAATTTATAACTAAATCTAAGGATACTGAAAATAAAATTGACCAATGGGAGGGGTGGTTCGATCCCAGTACCCCTACAGCCAAAGCCGAAGGCTGGTACCTATTCTCCACTATCTAATTGTGGCTGTTACAATGCCACCTTCTGCTGTAGTTGCGTCATGATGATTATTTTTGACCACGACCGTATATACATATATATATACACTATATAGGTTAAGAGTGAGAGCATTGTGAATATATAGGAAATCAAGGAATTTTGCCGCTACCGGCGGTCCAAAAACTAGATGCAAGCATAGACTCGGACTTGCCCGGGGGTTTAATGTAGGGTTTAATGACCAACACGAGTCGATAGTCGTAAAGCCCTAAAATCTTCTTTTTCGGAATAAGCCTGATTAAAACATCACCACTAGTCTTCCTTCAAACCTCTATTAACCTACAAAGTAAGAAAAAATATTATAGACTGAAACAAATTAAGAAATTATAGACAATTAAGAGAGGTAACTACACTACACTACACTACGTAGTTTCCACACCACACACGGTGGAAGACAGAGGAGGAAATCTCAATTGCTATAATGCGGAAACCATATTCAAGAAAACGACGGGCAATGTACATATCAGGGTATCCCTCGGCTATTTTCGGGTTAACATTAATAGGAAATCGGGTGAGGATGCAGCTGGAAAACTTACGAGGCCTCTAGGGTGATCTTGAAGAATGAGAGGCAGATACAAAAATTCACCAACCTTGATGTCCTGCCGCTTCCTAAAGATGTAGACAAACTGGGAGGTGACAGCAGCCATCTTGACTTCAGCCTGTTCACGCTGCAGCTGGAAGGTCCTGTTGACATCAGACAACCAACGTAGCTTTGTGTCCGTAGATGGGTTCCCAGGGAAGGATAGCTTCACATAGACAGTTCTCGGGGCAAAAGCAGGAAGGTTGGATGAGGGCAAGGACTGGATATACGAAAAAGAAATACCAGGATGAGGCAGAGAAGGTTCGACGTGCGCAGCTGAAGCACCCTTTGCAGTCTTGGCAGCCTGAGGCAAACAGTCCACACCATGGGAATCCTGCGAGGAGTCCAACAAGGCATCAACAAGTCGCTTAGTAGAAGTGGAAGAGGTGGACGGCTGCAATCTGAGTTGCGGAGTGATCGAGTAGATGGTGGGGATGGTTACGCGAGGGCAGCTCGGGCCAGTGATCCTCAGCTGGAGACTTGTCGTCCTTCAAGCAGGAATCCACGCTCTCCATCAGACCAGGCAAAGCCTATATGGGAAGCAACAACTGAACACTCAATTAGCCAGGGACACACACACACAGAATCACAAAACAATACACAAAACCACAACAGACAAATAATACCAGCAACACCATAGAAACAACAACACACAAACAAGAACGTACAAACAACACAAACAAGAACGCAAAAACAACAATACAAACGACAATGGAGACAGAGTGCCAAGAGAACGTCCGCACTCCACCAAAGTTTTTGTCAGTCAAATGGATATGAAGCCTAGCCAAGCGGTAGACGTTAAAAGCAAGCCGTCTTCGTATCTAAAGCAACTCTGCTCCAGAGCAGTGTTGGTGCCGCTTGGTAGTCAGCTGATAAAATTAATATGGCCGACAGATAATTGAAATTGGCTTAATTAGTGCATGTAACTTGCAATCAGTACCAAATAAACAGCAATAATGATCCAATAAGATGTAGTATTATTTAAGGAGGTATAGGCTACTTGGATAATTTTTGTACATATTATTATGGAAGACAAAATTTAAAGGATCATTTATAAGTAAACAAATTTGCAATATTTTACCAGTAGCCTACAGTACTTACAAGTTTCTACCAGTGCTTACACTGCTGCAGTGGCCTTAATGTAAATGATATTTATTATTAAAGAAAAATGTGGTTAGTCAGTTAATTGATCCTTTACTTAACATATACCTAACCATGTAATTTTGGTAAAATTTCAACATGTGAGGATTGGTATAATAGCCATCAAGTTTTCATTAATAATTAAAGTGTCCAATTTTGTTTTTGTTTTTTCCCTCCACCTAAACTCGAGATATGAGGCTGGGTACCTATATTATAATTGTGATGATTTTATTTGGAAATCAGTTGGCCTTCTCTGTGGTATTTTAAATCTTTCCAAAGTGTATTCCTAATATTAACCCTTTTATTGTTTTCCTATGATATGACGATTCCGTCAAATGATAGTTTTTTTGCTATTATTTTGGTTAGGTACCTTCGGCAAGACAGTTGTTCGGCTCCACGTATTATGTCTGTATTTGTCGTTAAATTAGTGCTTGCTCCAAGCATGCTTGGCACCCCAAACCGACGCTTGGACAACAAAAACACGACGTTAGGTTAAGGTATAGTCGTACCTAATAGCCATTCTCTGAACACAAATCTCTCCCAGGCAGATATTGGTTTCCCGAACACCATATACTTTCCATAGGACTTCACACGTGCTTGGTGAGAACTAGAGACCCTATATAGAGAGACTGGACACCGTCATCTTTGTTTTTTTTATCTAGTTTTCCGCGATACCTCTCAAGTTTGTATAGGAAAAATGTAAGATGCCAGATACTACCAGTTAGTAATCTATTGTTGACATTCGTGGGCAAAATATTGACGAAAGTTGCATTCTTTTGATATACAGGTATATATTTTTTAATTCTATAAGATCCCTGAAGTTATAAATACTATTATACGTCATGTATGCGTTATTTAAAGCACATAATAGGACGTGACGAGTTGCCAGACGACGCTACTAAACCAAGGCGGTTGACTGAAAGACAACCAGTGTTGCCAGGTGCAGGGAAGTTCTGTTTTAGGGAATATTGGAAGTCCACACATGGAGATTATAATTAAAGATTGTTCAAGAGTAAACAGGGAATTTTCTATCAGACGAAATACCAAAGAGTAAACAGGGTATCAGAGTAAACAGGGAATAATTGAGGTAAAAAGGGAAATTCTGATGTTGAAGTTATAGGGAAATTTCGTCTAGCACTGCCAAACAGACCTGGCAACACTGAAGACAACAGTATCAAACATGGCGGCCTATATATTCAGCCAATCAGCGAGTAGCACAAAATTTAGGTGTCCAGTCTCTCTATATAGGGTCTCTAGTGAGAACAATAGAACACACCATATGGGTTTCTGGTCTCCCTTGTACTATAGCCGACACTTATAGCTGGTACAGCTGTGAAAGAAAAAGTGTCGTAGTGTGTGGCGAGGGTGTGTCTGATGTCAGTGTGGAATGTGGAGGTAGTACCTGAATATATACGGCACTTGTGTAATGGCCATGTAGCAATAACTTATTCCTAACAATTAAGGTATGTTATATAAATAAGCTGAGCTGAAACACTTTCCTTTTACTGGAAATAGTAGTGACTTTGGTATTCCATCTATAGATACAAATAGGTTGGTTGATGGATATTATGAGCTCCAACATCGAGGTCCTATAGCGCCAGAAAAAAAAGGTGATAGAGAGGTGTGACAGCAAGCATAAATGAATAAAAAGGAAAAAGGAACAGTTGAATAATTAAAAGCTAGTGGTTGGAGCCGAAGGGGCGCCCAAACCCTTAAAGTATTTCCCATATTACTACAGGCAATACCCCCCTATGGGGTAATGCATGGGAACCATTTAGTCTGGTCTCTTTCCCCGAAATCGGGGCAGAGCAGGGGCGGAGCCCCCTCTAGTCTAGCTCAGAAACACGCAAGCCCCCCCACCACGTCAAGGCGGTTCCAGTTAAGGGTGATATATAAATGCAAATAATTAACTTAATACACGTGATCCCAGAATATGTAGATATCTTCAAGGAAGATGGAAACACGTAGTTCCATAAATGCATAACACTACTATCTGTGTGTTTAGGTTAACTTACACAATAATTGCCATTTACGGGTAATGTTCCAACATTGGACATAGACTTCATCAAGCCCATCACCGTGGCCCAGGTCAACTGCTTCACAGACCCATACACACACGTCACGACTTCTGAACTCGTATTCAGCCACAGAGGAAGAGAAGTGAGGGTAATTCCCAAATACTGCAGCTATTATGGTACAGTTGCCTGACGAAATTCGTTGAGTCCTAAATGGTGTAGGGTATAGGGCCACACAGCTGGTAATAATGTGAAGTATGAAATGCCACATACTGCTATTATTATATATTTGTAACTTAATCAATACCCATATACAGTAATTGTGAACAACATTACCTTACATAAATGTATTCATTATATATAATTTGAAAAAAAAAAACAAGTCCTGAAAAAATATCTAAATGTGTGGTGTGGTGTTAAAACGAGATAAAAATCGACACATATATACACTGCAGTTGTTGTACGGTTGTACGGTGGTACACACAGGTGATTAAGCCAGGTTTAAGGCAAAAGGGTCATATACTTACAATGGCTGATACTATCACTCAGGGTTAATGGTCAACCCGGGGGATACGAGACTGGACACAAACACCTGGCCTACTACCCACGCAGCTGCTCATCCACACACACACATACACTCACACACACCCATACACACACACCTGGGTCTACTACCACCCACACAGCTGCTCGTCCACACGTACACACACACACACACACAAAAGAACATACATGTTTCTGACCATATGACGCGCTGATTGGCTCAGACAGCCAGCTCGAGCTCTGATTGGCTCTAATTTTCCCTATGAAGTATACTCTTCCAGACTTGACTAATATGCGGCCGGGAGATGCCTCCAGTTCTCATCCTGCTGTCGTCTACCGGTGAATAAAGTGTAACCACATGATTGCGCTGCAGGCATGATCTCTCAAAACCGTGTCCCGAGCAGGAACTAACAGAGGAGGCAGAGAGGAGTTAAGAGGATGCAGCACATACTTATGATCTTGAAGAGCATGCACAATGATGCAACAGAACGACGGTGATTCAGATTGTAGCAGTTCACGCAGCAAACTGCTCAAGTATCGTGAGTGGTAGTTTGGCTCGTCGGCAGTTCACCAAGACCCCGAGGGTTCATCGTGCACCAACCAATGAGGGAAGGACACGTCATCAACATGGCTGACCCTACGTCATCACCAGGGCTATATAAGCACCGGCAGCCGTCCACCAAGGCGTCAGACTTCCAGTGTTCTCATCTCTGGGCTGACCACTTCCATTTCCACTTACACTTGCACTATTATTTACACTTCTACTGCACACGGTGGCAGAGGCTACTCCTCTGTACGTGTGTTGTATTTTGTATTCAGAGAGCAGAGCATTGTTATTACAGTAATTTAATATTAGTCAATTGTGTGTATATTTCTATTTAGTATTGTATATATTATGTGTGTTAACTTGTAACCAACTTTTGATAGTATGAGTGATCATTCTTGTTATTTAATATAATACCTGAAAATACAGACTTTACTTATTTATTGACCAACAACAATATAGTAGGTTAAACCTACAAGATCACAATCAAGTAAACTGCCGGTAAGAAAATTAGCACTAGTTGGCAACTTGAGATGGCAATCAGCTGCTGAACACCACACTGGAGAACAGTATTCTAACAGAGACAACACAAAGGAATTGTAACACCACAGTAACAATGAGTGATCTCCAAACACACGCCAAGCTCTACGCATTATATCTAACTTCAGGTAGACAGACCTTGAGATTGACCGAACATGCCTCTCAAAAGTCAGTTTGGCATCAAATGTAACTCCCAGAATAACCAAATTCTCAGACCCCTCCATTAAGGTCCATCAAGAATCAAGGGTTGCGATACACCGTGTGAGACCTAGAGACGACCATTGTCCTAGTTTTGCCAGCATTCAATCTCATACCCCACAACCTGCACCAATCACTAATCATATCCAGATCACGATACAATCACTGAGCAACCGAAATCCTGGCACCAGGGGTCGGCACAACAGCAATGAGAGTGGAGTCATCAGCATAACCATAAAAGTCATTCTCCAAGATGTTAAAGATATCTGAGATATACAATAGGAACAACAACGGTCCTAAGACACTACTTTGGGGCACCCCAGACACTAATTCAACTTTTTCACTCCACACACCATCCATACTGGGATTGAGCAGTGAGGAATTACGACAAGACAGACAGGACTGAACCGCCAACACCAACAGAGTGAAGTCTGTAGAGAATACCCAGATGGTTTACCTTATCAAACACGGCAGAAACGTCAAGTTGCACAAGTCAAGCCTCACGACCCAACTCCAAAGCATTCTGCAGTACATGAGAGATACACAAATACACTGTGAGGATGGGAGTATACCATTATGTTCCATGAAGTTACTTATACGCACAGCCACCAGCCTCTCAAACACCTTATACAATACAGGAGTGATGGAAATGGGCCTGTAATCGCCAACTGAAGATGAAGGAGAGCCGTTGAGAATTGGGGTAACATTAGCAGACCTGCAACATTCAGGAAAACTACCAAGACGAAGTAGTCTCCTGAAGACAACACTGAGGCGGGGAGCTAGGACATCAGCCGTCTGTTTAAAGAACAGACGAAATATTCCCATGGGGTCAATACCACCATAAGAGTCCAACTAATGAAGGAGTTTTTTTAACTTCCCTTGACCTAAAGGCAAATGAGGAGAGACCAGCCTAACGGACAGGGGTGAGATGTGAAGGGCAACTTTACAGACTCCCTAGACAGTTTACTATCAAAGTGAGCTGCAAGCAATGCAGCTTTTCCGAAGGGCTCATAAACCAGTCTACCACCATCACCAACCAACGGGGGGAGTGCAGAGTCAGAACCAAATACAGCACTCTTCAAGGTAGACCACCCTTTATGTTGGCTCCGAGCATTCAGCAACACATTCCTGGCTCCAATATTGAACTGTTGATCTGCCTCCGCATAGAAACCATTAGGCATACTTTGGCACTCAATAAACTCATTCCACCTTACTCTGCAACGATCACGTGTCCACCTACGATAGACACCCTGCTTAAGATCAAATGCGGTCCTACACTCATCACTAAACCAAAGTTTATCACTATTGTCCACACGAATGATCTTCTTAGACACATATTGCTCTATTACCTTAGACAAATGCTGATTCAGCAATTCTACTGGATTATCAGCAACATACATTAAATGCCATGGAAACCCACGCACCGCACAACAAACTGCATCCCAATTAACACAATTTTTCAGAAGCACTTCCCTCCCCACACACAGGTTCGGAACAGTTTGGTCAGTGGAAACCTTCACAGATAGAAGAATTATCTGAACGTCCAATTGGTGTGACCACAGCTACTTCCACCAGATACGGAACATCAGTCTTCACGAGGTCAAGAGTTCCACCTCTCACATGGGTTGGACAAACAACCAATTGGTCACAGCCAGAGACCGATGCAAAATCCAAAGCAGCAACACCATGACAAGTCGTTATTGAGAATCCTTGCCATTCCTCATAGTGCACTACATTCACTAGGCCTCTTGTCCAACACCGTGACACAGTATCCAACTCCTGACACCAGTGTTACAAACAATGGGAAAGGGGAGGGGGATAGAGAAAGGGCTGGGGCTTGTAGGATTTCAAAGAAACACAAATCTGGGTTGACAGTACTTCACTATTGACTAACTATATAGCATCCACTATAGGTAAGTTTACAGCCACCGATCGCACACACTAGGCAGTCTCTGAACATGGGCTACACGTCTCTTTTATTCTTAGATTTAAACCTGGCATTACACCTTATCTATTTTACCTTTCACTAATTCTTTTCAAAAATATTCACTGTTACATCATTTAATCACGACTTCCTCACATAAAGACTTTGTTTTTCTACCACAGTTCTCACTTTCACTGCTTGCCCAAATTATCCATTACTTCCATTTATTGTTAAATCCTTTTTAACAGAGAGTCGAATACCGTTTGGGAAAACTGACAATGGAAGCTATTGTTTTAATGGCGCTGAAAGTCTTGACTGTTTGTGCTATCCAAGCTGAAACCTCCTCTCTCTATCATACACCTACAGGTAGGTCTTTATTCAAAATATAGAAGTTCATTATGAGTTTATTTGAAATATCAGGTGTAGACCATTATATATAATTATAATATCTGATTTAGATATTACAGATATTAAGATGATATTTTTCTAGAATTAATCGGCAATTTATGCGACCACGCATACTTGAAGTTTTTCACAAGCTAAAAATTACTATGATACTGGTAATGAGTAGTAATTCATGGATGTACAGTCTCCTCCACTGCCGCGTTCATCACTCAGCGTTGTAAATAATAATAATAATAATAAACGGTTTTATTGATGAGAGTGGCAGCCTGAAGCTGAAAATATACAGTGATGAATTGATGTACATATATAAATACTGGAAAGAAACAAAATATATAGAAGGAAACAAGGCAGTATATTGTATTGACTATGTGTTGTTAGTAGGTGAACAATGGCTGGGATGGCACTGTTCTTATACCTATCAGTGCGGGCTCTTATTGGCTGTAATATGTTGGAGTGACGGAGTGCACGAGGTGGACGAGGTATTGTAGGTGGAAGGAAGTGTCGGTGACGTGGATGTTGTAGTAGTCCCTGGCCGAATGAGAGTAGTGTCTGATGGTGGAGCTGACTGAGGGATAACATGTTGAGGGTGGAGAGAGCATTGTTGTACCCAGTGTACTCGCCACCCAGTATTATTTTACATGCTCTTTTTTGTACTCTCTCGAGTTGGAGTTTCTGGGTGGTATTAATGGAGGATGACCAGGCCGGTGAGCAGTAGGTCAATTTGGGTAGGATGAAGGAGCTATAAATTGTACTAAGCTCCAACATGGGTGTCCCAAGTGACCTCAGTCGTCTTAACATGTATAGACGGTACGAGGCTGACTTGACCGTGTTATTCACATGTACCTTCCAGTTGAGTTTATGGTCGATGGTGATACCTAGGAGTTTGGTGGACTGTACTAACTGGAGAGGATGGTCACCCATAGTTATTGATGGTGGTTGTACTAGGGTGGTGGCGGTGTTGAAATGCATAACTACAGTCTTATCAAGGTTGATGGTGACCTTGTTGACTGTAGTCCATGCCTGCAGCAAGTCCAGGATACCTTGTAGTGGTGTATAGTCTGGTGAGGTGTTATCCACTGTAATCCCTACTGTACAGTCATCCACATACTTCCACCTGGCAGGGGTTTCGGTCAGGGCATCATTAATGAGGATTAAATAGCAAAGGGGGCCCATTTTGGTCCCTTGAGGGACGCCACAACTGAGGGGTTGTGATCCTGATACAGCACCCCTATACCTCACTACCTGTTGACGTCCAACCAGAAAATCACACAGCCATGATACCAGGTAGGGGGGTAATCCAAGTGCTATGGCCTTGTTGATAACTGTGAAGTGATCAACAAGGTCAAAAGCTTTCCTGAAGTCAACAAAGGCAACAGCCAGTGACGTCTTGCGTTTGTCTAAGCCATTATGCAAGAAATCCAAAAAGCTTACTAGACAATGAGAGGTGGATGACTTCCTCATGTTGCCAAACTGCCTTGGGTCAATTAAATTTTTGATGTTATCATATGCCATATTAAAAACAAAATCTTCACAAATTAAGCTGGGTATGGGGGTAATGGCAATAGGTCTGAGGTCACTAGGGGATTGTGGGGTGGGGATCTTAGGGATGGGAGTGACATATGCTGTCTTCCATTGAGTGGGACATTTACACTGACTTAAGGAAGCATTGATAATAGAGCAGAGGGGTGTGGCAAGTTCAATTGCAAACTCCTTGTATATTTTTATTGGGAGGTCGACTGGGGTGGTGGATCTTTTAGATTTAAAATTAAGGAGTTTGTTGGCAATTTCAAAAGTTTGAACACTGGGAGGGGGGGAGGGAGAAGGCAGATAGGCAGGCAGGGTGGTGAGGTCAAGACTGGGGAGGGACTGACAAATATTGGCAAAGTGAATGTTTATGGTCTCAGCTGCTTCCTCACCTGATAAGTGAGAAATAAAGGGAAAGGAAGAGGGATTACTGTTTAGACCACAAATATCTTTTACTGTCCTGTACCATTGTCCTATGTTGACTTCTTTAAGGCTGTGCACTTTCCTGGGATAGAAGGTCTTCTTGGCTGCTTTAATCTCCCTGATAATCTGATTTCTTAGTGTTTTATACCTGCGCTCGTTGGTGTAATATGCTTTGTTGCGCTGCTCAATAAGTCTCTTTATCCTGGGTGTGATCCAGGGCACATCATCAGGGTGAATTTTCATAGTTTTGACAGGGAAGAAGTGATGATAGGCTGTGGTGATGGTATCCTGGTAATTATTCCACTTTGACTGAACATCTTCCACTGTCAGCACCTCAGTCCAAGGGTGATGAGTCACCCATTGTCCAAAACGTCGCATCCTAGAGTCAGGTGTAGGTCTGTATGTAGTGGTGACAGCTGGAGGCCGTGAGGTGGTGGATGCTGGGGCCCATAGTACAGATAGGTGAGTACTCCGCCCCATGGGAGGTAATGGTTGGGGGGGGAGGTAGTTGGTACCTATGTCAGTCATTATCAGGTCTAGGGTGGCGTGTCCATTGGTAGGGAAGTCTACTAGCTGTGTTAGGTTGAGGTGTTGCATAATGTGACTGACATCCAGCTCGTTGAAGTCACCACAAATCACAAGTTTAGAGCAGGGAAATCTGGATCTGAGGGAATCGGCGGTGTCTATGATGTGGGTGACCAGCATATCAGCGGTGGGGGAGCGTGGGGGATGATAAACCACACAAACAATGAGGGAAGCCAGTAGACGCGGGTGAGATGTAGGGGTGACCCGTACCCACAGGACTTCTAATCCCTCTGGCACATTAACATTAAGGTGTGAAGGTAAAAGGTCACTGCGGCAGTACACCACCACACCACCTCCTCTCCTTTCTTTTCTGAGATGGTGAAATAGTTCATAATTATCAATGGCACAAATCTCGGGAACAATTTGCCACGCCTCCGTGATAGCCACGATACCTGCATCCACTGTATTCACTGTGACACTGACCTCTTCCACCTTGTTGCATAAGGAAGTGACGTTGGACAATAGTAGGGATGGTAAGTTGTGCCATAGACGGGGTACTTCAAAGTAGCTGCATTTATTATCTTGTACTGGTGTTTTCTTCTTTCTTTGAGAGTGCTCCGTCATTATGATAGGTATTCTCCTGGGAATACGGCTACCTCCCCTACCGCCGCGGTAGTGGAAAATACCCAGTTCCTTCATCCGAGTAATGGTATGGGTTGGAGGAGAGTTGACACTTGACTTCAGCTGGTATAAGTCAGTGAGACGGTATCTCTGCACGGGAATCTGTCTCTGCACTGGAACACACATGTTGAACTTGATACAATCACTGCCTTAAGGTCTTGAAGAAAGTATGATGGTGATGGTGATAGGTCAACAGACTGACCCTGGCTGCTACAGAGCGCCGAGACCCGTCCTCACTCGACAAGTGCTGACGAGTGTGTGAAATATCAGGTGTAGACCATTATATATAATTATAATATCTGATTTAGATATTACAGATATTAAGATGATATTTTTCTAGAATTAATCGGCAATTTATGCGACCACGCATACTTGAAGTTTTTCACAAGCTAAAAATTACTATGATACTGGTAATGAGTAGTAATTCATGGATGTACAGTCTCCTCCACTGCCGCGTTCATCACTCAGCGTTGTGTGTACCCCACAAGGTGTGAACCAACAGTTTCGATTACTTACCCGAAACACTTGCCAATATGAATTTAGGGTAGGGTGCTGGGGATCAAGGGGTGTAATGTGGTGGATGGGAGTGGTGAGGTGGTATAGGGAAGCAGAAGGTTGTAGAAGGGGGAAGGTAGTGAAAGCAATAAGACAACACTGACATAATATAAACTAATGGTATAAATACAATTGCAAAATAAACATTACTTTTTAACCACAATATTGTGGTGCAAAGGAGAATCATCGTCTAGTCTAGTGAAAACCAACACATAGATGGTTTTCGACTAAAGAAAGTTTAATATTCTCAGTTAATTTTATAACGTATATTTAGATTGACTTGCACTCTATAGGCCTATATTGGCTATATTTCTAAATTACCGCATGTGCAAAATATAACGTAATTTATTTATCAGCTTAGGCCGTAGTACAGCTATCATGATTATAATAAGTTGATAGATAAGCCATATCCATGAATGAATCTGGCTTAGTAAATGTCAGGTTGACGCAGGCAATAAAGGTGTGTGTGTGTGTGTGTGTGTGTGTGTGTGTGTGTAGAGGGACGGCACCTAACACACTCTCGACTAGTGATAATTTATGTTGCCATCTTTGCTTAATATGTCAGTGACCAAATAGTAATGTAAACACTGGAAGCTGTGAAGGTTCACTATGAAATTACTCTTCGTCGGTTCTGAAAGGAAACTAATACGACAATTATCGACACACAACTAAGTTACAACTATCCATAATACTAAGTAAATTATTTCTGGAAGGTATTATTAATGGTCGAAAATCGTCATCTTCACATAAAAAATAAGCATATTACAATGACAATTACAATGCTGACTCTACTCTAGAGATATTATACTTTACGTAAAGTAACTATAAGTGACTTTATTATCCAGAACATGTAATGATAATAAAGTTACGATGTTTTTTTTTTATTATTAATTGCGCCGTAGCGTCAATCAACAATACATACGGGCAGGCGGGACCTATGAGATTTCAATGACCACAACCATACATACACATGTACACACATACACATCACGAAAACATAACAGAATTAAACACAAGCATAAAAACAAATACAGTATCTACATTATGACCTACTTAAATCCACCAAAACGAGGGTGGTGTAAGAGAAGTTCCTCCAAAACCTGATGGTTCAGCAGGTGTCGACAAACCACATCAAGTGGCAGGCCCTGGGGCAGTAAGTGCCGGACAGTGGGGCAGGCCAGGCAATAGTGCTCGACACAAGCGACACTCAGTGAAGGGAGGCTCACCCTGCATCCCAGCAACCTGCCATGGTGGCTGGTAGCCAAGCCTCAAACGAGCAGAGACTACATCGTACCTCCGAACCATGAGGCCTCGACGACGGTAGGAATATTTGTGGTGGCAGACAGACTAGTAATTGGTGATGGAGATGCTGAATGGCCTCTCTGCATCCCTGCATCGCCGTACAGGAAGGAGAGCGGTGGAGCGGACTCTAGAGAGATAGCATGTCAGGGAGAGAGGACGTCCAACACCACGAGGAGGCAGATGGCAGGCTTCCTTTGCGAGTCTGGCAACTGTACCATTGTGACGTAAACCTACATGGGATGGTACCCATAAGAATTTGACAGTCAAGTTACGATGACGTAATAAGGACAAGAACGATAAAATCTGCTGAACAACCGCAGAGTGTGTGCGCTGGTGAGGGAATGAAAGGTAGGTTTGGAGTCACAAAAAATGGCAGCACTCACTCCACTTAGACAAACAAGACTAACAGCATCCAGAATGGCATACAGTTCACACAATGTTGAGCTGGAGTGGTTACAGAGACGACGGCCAACCCAGCCCCCTGGAGGTGACTCCATGTCAGGTGAGAAAACGGCACAACCTGCTGCACCATCCATTTGCAATGAGCCATCAGTGTAGAGGCAGTATGGATCTGTGATGGAGGACGTCACTGTTTCTATGTTTTCCTGAGCCAACTGCCGCTTGGAAGTAGGTGTGAAGCTCACATCAGGTGTTGGTAGCATCCATAGAGAGGGCTCTGGGGGGATGTCAGCAACCATTATATCTATATTAAGACTACGGAGCATAGAGGAAACAGACCTTATAAGAGTACGTCCATCAGGCAGTATGGGAGGGACCGTGTAGTTTAGTCTAAGAGAAGTCCTGACTAACTGAGAGTAATGGGGTGAAAGATGTGGGAAATGGAGGCACTTGACAGTGAAGCAAGTAACATTTGAATAAATTCTCTCCACTAATGGGGAAAGATGCATCTCACCCTGCATGTTCACTATCCTGGTCGACATTGGACAACCGAGAATAATTCTCATTGCTCTATTCAGAAATGTCTCTAAAGTTTCAAGAGTAGCTCTGTTAAGTTGAATTGGAGCAGGGGAGAGGTAATCAACAACTGAACGGATAAAATTAATATAGATGGTCCTGGCTACTAGGATGGAGATGCCCAAGGAGTTGTTAGAGAGCTATTGAATCGACCAAATATTGACTGGTGCTCCCAAGTAGCGGTACTGGGAACACATGGGAATGACAGTCCCTCCAATATTGAACACTGGTCGAGCTTGAGGAAGGCCGCAGGTGTATATTCTGCTCTTATCTGATGGGACAATAATGCCACAGTGAGAGGAGGCCACAGAGAAGGAGTCAAGAAACCGCTGGAGATAGAATAAATACAGATATCATCAGCATAGCACGTAATTGTAGTTCCAGGAAAATCAGGGAGAGAAGTGAGCACCCGATGCATCAGAATATTAAACAACATTGGGCTGAGAACACCCCCTTGAGGCGTACCAAGATGAAAACTGTGCAAAGGACTGAGCACACCACTGAAAAACACACGGGAGCTCCTGTTACTGAGGTAGCTCCGAAACCACCGTAGATGATTACCGTTTTTCAATCTCATTGTGAGATTGAATCGTCAGGCCAAATAAGTATAATAAAAATTAAAACCCATCTAATACATAGATAAAAATAAAATCTGAGTCACAACTCTCTAAGCAGTCACACCAGGATCCCCATAGATAGATATAGTTAGAAAATAGATAAATAGATAGATAGATAGAGATAGATATAGAGAGAGAGATAGATAGATAGAGAGATATAGATAGATAGATATATAGATAGATATATAGATAGAGATAGATAGATAGATACAGATAGATATATAGATAGATATATAGAGAGATAAAGAGATATAGATAGATAGATAGAGATAGAGAGATAGTATATAGAGATAGATAGATAGATAGATATAGATATATATATATATAGATAGATAGATATAGATAGATTGATAGATAGATCCCCGGACAACGTCGGGTATCCCTGCTAGTATATATATATATATATATATATATATATATATATATATATATATATATATATATATATATATATATATATATATATATATATATATATATATATATATATATATAATTATATATATATATATATATATATATATATATATATATATATATATATATATATATATATATATATATATATATAATTATATGCAAAATAACCACAGGAGAAATCATAGACAGGACATTAAATACTTTCGTATATTACATCTTCAGACAGAGTGAACAGTCGGAGTATATATACACATAGTCGGAGTATATATACACCTGGAGTGGAGCTAAAAGAGACCTCACTTCACTTCACCTCACCTCACCTCACCTGCCCAGACTAATCTGGCGGGAATCTCTTTATCACTAAATCTGTCAACACTTTTTGTCACACTTGAAATGATCAATGCTCATATTTACATGTTTATTATATGTATTAGAAATCATACAAGATTCGATGACATTTATTTAATAGAAAAATTTTACCTTTTGAACCAGCCCAGTTGATATGGTGATCATTGATAGATTTATGTTGAAATAATCCACTATTTGCAGCTTTCTGGATGTTATCACTACCAGAGAGTGACGTCTCGAGGGCCTTGTCGGCCACGAATAGCTTAACCAATCATATTACAGACATGACATGACGTCACACTCAGTCAGCCAATGAGCGCTGAACCCAAATAAAAGCTACGTAAAAAGTGTCATACTGCAGCTCATATGAAGGGAATTCTCGTGTCATATTTTACTATATTATTTTTCTCAGTCTAACTTTAAGTTTTCACTACTCATACAGTTAATCATATTCGTAGGTAATCATTAGAGGTCGAACCGGTTCCCGAAATTGGTACAGGTTCTAAGACTACCTTGCTGGAACCTTTGGAACCGGTTCCAAAACCTAATTCTGCCCAGCCCTACCCTGCAGCCCAAGCCGAAGGCTTATCCGAAAGATCCCAGGGTCGAATCCCTGGTACAATTGTTTTTGTTTTTTTATTTTTTTACTTATGATACACCATTCTGACTAGTGAAGTCCCGGGAATGTCCTCGGTCTAATTTTATTTTTGGTGGATATGTGTTTTTTTAATTATCAGCTTAAAACAACCAAACATTTATATGGCTTTCTCAACATAGACTCTATGGTCTCAAGCATCAAGGATGCAGGCAGGCCTGGCTTGCATGCCCAGTTTACGAATTTATAGTATATATATAGTATATATTTGCGCAGTGGCAATATCGTAACCAATGAGGTTAAGAGGTGCGGCCACTGGGCACAAGCTAACATCAGTAATTGGGAAAATTTCAAAACACCTCGGTGACCTACCATTCCCCAGGAAGGGTAGGTAAGTCTCACCCCGCCTCCACGCGGTAACCTCGGGTGACACCTTCCTAATTTTAATTTTATTTTATTGTAACTTGGAGGTGAAGCTAAAGGGGGAGGCGGTGTGGGGACAGTTTAGGTTCCCCACATATAGGTTTTAAAAAAAATTGTATTTTTTTTTGTATTGTATATATTTTAAGTGGTTGTTTGTAGTTTTCTTTTATTTTATGTATTGCTGTGGTGTTTTTAATTTCTGACAATGCTGGTGGCCCGTGTCCCTCCGGGAATGAGCGCTGCGTTGGCCTTGCCAGCCACCAGCGGCCCCCCAATGGGGGGGAGGACGGCTGCGGCTAGTGGCGGGGAGGGGTCTCCGGTCTGTCCTGTAGGGGACAAGGGAGGGGAAGAATGCGTGAGAGTAGTTGGAATTAATGTGAATGGAATGACGAATGAAGTGAAAAGGAGAGAGATAGTAGAGTGTACGAGGAGGAGTAGGATAGATGTATGTGGAATAACAGAGACACATGTGAAAGGATGGGGTTTGGAAGAGAGTGGGGATGGAGGGAAGAGTGTGTTGTGGGAAGGAATGGAAGGAGGTGTAGCATGGACAGGTATGGATGAAAAGAGTAAAGGGAGGGGAAAAGAAGGATGTGCATTGTTGGTGTCTGGGAGGGTGTGGAAAGGAATAGATGGACATGGAAGGAAGGGTACAAGAATAGTATGGATGACTGGAAAGATTGGGATTGTGAAGTATGCTTGGGTCTGCGCATATGCTCCGGTAAATGCGCAAACCAAAGTAGGAAAGGAGAAAATGAGAGAGTTCTGGAATGATTTGATTGACTGCCTGAGGATATTTGAGAGTGGGAGGAGGATAGTGATGATAGGAGACATGAATGGGAAAGTAGGGAATGAGAAAAGAGGAAGTGTAGTAGGCAAGTGGGGTGTGAATGGAATAAATGAGAATGGTGAGTGCCTGGTGGATCTGTGTGCCGAGGCGGGGTTGTTCCTCGCCAACACCTGCTTCGAGCACAAACTGATCCACAGGTACACTTGGAAGAGGAGAGATGAAAGAGGTGAGCAGATGAGTCTGATTGATTATGTAGCTGTGGATGAAAGACTGAGAAAAGATGTGTTGGATGCAAGAGTGGTAAGAGGCATGTTCCAGTGCTCTGACCATTATGCGGTGTTGGCGAGAATTAGGGTTCGGGCAAAGTGGGAGTATGGTAGGAAGGATAGAGGGGGGAATGAAAGGGAGGTAGCAAATGGAAGATTGAATGATGTTGAGTACGGAGAGGTTTATAAGAGGAGGGTGGGTGAGATGCTGGAGGATGCAAGGCTGAGTATGGGGGAGGGAGTGGGAGTGAATGATGTGTATGAGATGTTCAAGAATATAGTGATGAAGACAGCAGCAGGGGTTGTGGGTTATAAGGCACAGAAGAGGGGCAAGAAAGGGAGTGCATGGTGGACGGAAGAAGTGAAAGATGCTGTAGATGAGAAAAGGAAAGCATATAGGAGAACATTGCAAAGGAATGTGTCTGAAGAAGTGAGAGAGAGATGGAAGAGAGATTATAATGCATGTAAGAGACAAGTGAAGAGGATGGTGAGTGAGAGTAAAAGGAGAGTGGATGAGGAATTTGGTAGGAAACTAAGTGAAAAGTTTAGAGAGAACAAGAAATTATTTTGGAAGGAGGTTTAAAAAAGAGAGAGGAGAAGGAAAGTCTGGTAGCGTGAGAATGAAGAGAGAGGATGGAGTTACTGTGAGTAGAAGTGAGGAAGTGAGAGAAGTGTGGAAGAGGCATTTTGATCGTTTGATGAATGAGGGGACAGGAGGGGAGGCAGTGGTGACATGCATGGGGATGGAGGCAGGTTGTAGACGACAGGATGCTCAGGGAGAATTAGGAAGGGAAGAGATTAGGAAAGCAATAGGCAAGTTGAAGATGGGAAAGGCACCGGGGGTAGATGGGATAACGGCTGAAATGTTAAAGTATGGGGGGGAGGTAGTGGTGGAGTGGATGTTGCTTATATGTACATTGGCTTGGAGGCAGGGAGAGGTGCCAGAGGATTGGAGGAGGGCTATAATTGTGCCATTGTATAAGGGGAAGGGGAGTAAGGAGGAGTGTGGTAGTTATAGGGGAATAAGCCTTCTTAGTGTACCGGGGAAGGTGTATGGAAAGGTTCTAACTGAGAGACTGATGGAAGTGACAGGGAATAAAGTTGGTGAGGAACAGGGAGGGTTCAGAAAGGGTAGAGGATGTGTGGACCAGATATTTGCGCTAAAATCGATAGTGGAGAAATATATAGGGAAGGGTAAGAAGTTGTATGCTGCCTTCATGGACTTGGAGAAGGCATACGATAGGGTTGATAGGAGAGCTATGTCAGAGGTGTTGAGAATATATGGTGTTGGGGGATCTCTACTGAAAGGTATTGAGGCTTTTTATGCAGATGCAAAAGCATGTGTGCGGGTAGAGGGTGATGTGAGTGAGAGTTTTAATATTAGTGTAGGGCTGAGACAGGGATGTGTTATGTCACCATGGTTGTTTAATATATATATATATATATATATATATATATATATATATATATATATATATATATATATATGGATGGGTGTATGAGAGAGATGAAAGCCAAAGTGAATGGTCTGGGGGTGAAGTTGAGGCTGAATGAAGTAAATTGGTCCTTGGCAGCAAGTTTGTTTGCAGATGACACTGTGCTGATGGCTGAGAGTGAAAGGGAGTTGCAGAGAGTGGTGGACGAATTTCAGTCTGTATGTAAGCGAAGGAAACTGAAGGTGAATGTGGGTAAAAGTAAAGTGATGGTGTTTGAGAGAGCAGAAACTGAAGTGATTGACTTTGCTACACCTTACAGAGTGGAAGTACCAACTGGGACGAAGTGTGAGATAACCCTAAGGGGTGAGAGGATGGAGGAAGTGAAGGAGTTTAAGTACCTGGGGACAGTTATGTGTAAACATGGAAGTATGGAAGGAGAAATTAGGGAGAGAGCAGTGAAGGGTAGACAGGTCATAGGATCACTGGGGAGGATAATGAAGGGTAGAAGTGTGAGTATGGAAGTGAAAAGGGGACTACGAAATAGTATAATCTTGCCAACACTGACGTATGCGTCGGAGACCTGGACATGGAGTAGGGCTCATCAGTCAAGAATAGGTGCTGTGGAAATGAGTTATCTGAGAGGTGCATGTGGACTGACAATGTGGGATGGAGAAAGTAATGAGAGTGTATATAGGAGATGTGGTATGAGTGAGAAGGCAATTGGTATTGAGTGTGGAGTGGTTGAGAGAGTGAAACGTAATACTTTGAGGTGGTTTGGACATGTGGAGAGAATGTAAGGTGAGGAGTTTGTAAAGAAGGTGTATGGAAGTGAAGTTGTGGGGTGTGGTGTGAGAGGCAGACCACCAGTTAGATGGCAGAACAGAGTGGAAGAGTATGTGAAGGAGAGAAACGTAAGGGGGAGGGGAGGGCTGGACAGAGTAAGGAGGGAGTGTTTGAACAGGGAAGACTGGAGACTTTTCTGCCGTGGCCACACCCTTCGGGGGAGTTCCCGGAGGGAACGAGGCGTCAGAGCAATAGATAGATAGATTCTATTTATGCATTTATTCTTTATTATTATTCCTACTCCCTCACCTCACCTCACCTCACCTCACCTCACCTCACCTCCTCTGACCCTGGAGTGTGACCTATTCTACCTCCCTGGTGTGACCCTCAACCCGACACACGTGTTGACCTGACCTGACCCCTCGTCCTCCACTCCCTCGTCCTCCAATACCTCCTGGGAGCGTCTTTTTACTTACATTCTTTCATGCTAATCTCTACTTTATATTATTTCTTCCAGGTTTTATTTTATCATTATAAAAAAATAAAAAAATGGTATGTTATTTCTTCCAGGTTTTATTTTAACAGTATAAAAAATAACTAAAAAAATAATGTTATTTCCTTCAGGTTTTATATTAACATTATAAAAAATTAAAAAAATGGTATGTTATTTCTTTCAGGTTTTATATTGACATTATATATAAAAAAAATAATAATAATATGTTATTTCTTCCAGGTTTTATATTAACATTATAAAAAAAAAAGAATAATATTGTTACACTGCCCACTCACCCCAGGACCACTTGGGTACCAGCAGGACTTATACAAACTAGGAGTTCGGCGTGCCGGGGTATATAGGCGAGGTGTAAGAGGTGGGGGAAGGGCCAACAACAACAACACACTGGGGTAGTTTCACATAAGTTTATTTTTCTCACTAATCTCACCTTACAAGGGTTGCCAGTCTACAGTTAGGCTAACTGTGACACCACTGGGCTCCATAGGCAAACAGGCACCTCCCTAAACAGGTTATATTCCCTCACAACACTCACAAATCTGGCACACATATATCAAAGTTCCAGGCACAAACACACACACCAAAAGTCCCCCGTCTTCTCCCCAGTGTTGCCAACCCCTTTCTCCTCCTGACCAACTCTTTATCCATGCATGCCTAAATTTACCCAAATTAAACCTAAATCGAAACAATATGTTATTTCTTCCAGGTTTTATATTAACATTATAAAAAAAAAAAAAATGTTATTTCTTTCAGGTTTTATTTTAACAGTATAAAAAAATAAAAAATTGGTATGTTATTTCTTCCAGGTTTTATTTTAACAGTATAAAAAATAACTAAAAAAATAGTATGTTTTTCTTTTGTGTCTTCCTATTTAACTACACACACAGTCATGTATTTATTATCGTTAAGGGGATAATAAATACATGACTGTGTGTGTAGTTAAATAGGAAGACACAAAAGAAAAACATACTATTTTTTTAGTTATTTTTTATACTGTTAAAATAAAACCTGGAAGAAATAACATACCATTTTTTTATTTTTTTTATTTTTGGAGGTAATGATTCCTCCAAACTGTTCCCAGCAACAGAACACCATTATTTGTGTTGATCTGATCCTGTTTCCTGGCATACTTTGGAGGAATCAAGGCACTCCAATGTACCAAAAGTATACTCTCTCCTTATCCCACGATAATCCCACAAATCACTATATAGTCTTAATTATGGGGAGAGTATACTTTTGGTACATTACAGTGCCTTGATTCCTCCAAAGTAGGCCAGAAAACACACCCATATAAAGAAATATAATGGTATCCTGTTGCCTGGAATAATTTGGAGGAATCATATTCTCCAAAAATATCAGAACTATACCAAGTATTTTTTGTTCTGGTAAATCTGGAGCAACTAAATCCTCCAATCTATTCCAAGCAACAAAACACCATTATTCTTGCTCTTCTGGTCCTGTTTCCTCGCATACTTTAGAGGAATCGAGAAGCTCCAATGTAACACAAGTGAAACATGGCCATACATCTCACTTGGAGCTCCTTTCTCGTTTTAACTCTTAAGAAACTCTAGATCACCTTGACATAAAGATAATGACGCACTTGTGAGGCAACCGTGTGTGTATGGGTTGTTGATATTGCCACAACAACATACCATCAGCACTGAGGTATAAATTATATTATAGTCTGTTTCCTTCCCTCATCACCCCAGTAAACACCACCAATCTCTTCACTAGGACAACACAGCTGACTTACAAAAGGCTGAGGTCTGGCTGGAATTCATAGGCCTGTGAGGTCTGGGTGGAATTCATAGGCCTGTGAGGTCTGGGTGTAATTCGTAGGCCTGTGAGGTCTGGGTGGAATTCGTAGGCCTGTGAGGAAATACGTCAAGGATTGATGGGGTTGCGGCTTGCTATTTTTTATTAAATGTCTGCTGCTTATTTTGAAAATGGTCTTATGTTTCTTTATACATATGTTGTTGTTGCTTGAAGGAGTTTTACACTGTTTTTACTCTTGTATATTCTTCCTAACCAATCCTCTACTCCTCACCAAACAAACCCCTTGCCATTCCAATTCTAAAACTCACATGCTAAACCTTCGCCACTCCTTTCCTTCCTTATGCTAAACCTTCGCCACTCCTTTCCTTCCTTTGCCCATCCTCAACCCAGAGTGACAGGTGGGGCCAGGAGGGGGTCGAGTATAGGGTCAGGTGATTGGGACAGGTATAGGATGGGAGGAGAGCGGGACGGACAGGTACACACACACGCACGCTCACACACGCACGCACAGGCACACACACACACACACCCTCGCATGCACACTCACGCTCTTACACACTCACACATCATTAATATTACACACAAACTCTCTCTCTCTCTCTCACACACACACACACACACACACACACACACACACACACACACACACACACACACACACACACAATTTCGCGTCAAAATTGGACTTTGGAGGAATCAAGATGCTGAACTGTCCAGAACACTTGCTTATACACCAAACTAATGTTAATTAATAATATCATTACAGGTGTTTGGTGAAGGTGTGGTGACAAGTGGTGATGATTCCTCAGCTGTAGACTACGAGAAGAAGTCACTACTACTACTGCTGCTGCTGCTGTTGTTGTGTGTCAGTGAATAATGTGATGTTTACCTGTTGTTGTACACTGCATGGGACGTGGTGTTGGTGTGACTGAGGACTGTACACTCGTCATACATAATTTCTGACCGGAGTGTGAGGAGCAGAAAGCTTCGAATCGCCTGGTATTGTTCATTTCCCCACCCAGTACACACATATAGAGGCTGAGTACGAATGCAGGGTATGTGTGTGTGTGTGTGTGTGGTGCCTGCCGTTCGTCTCTGGTCAGAGATTACGTATTACGAGTGTATTGTACAGTTGCCAAAAAAGGTATTGCGACAAATCTTGATAGAACTTTAACCCTAGTAATATCCACAACTATTTGTAGGGACTATAAACATGTATAACAGAAGGAAATATACATATCCTTCTGTAATTTATACTTATAATCCCTACAAACAACTATGGACATTAATATTATTTAATGTTGTATCACTAGTTGTCGCAATACCTTTTTTGGCAACTGTACATCACCCCAGTCTACAAATATGTAACACTAACCATCAGCTTCACAAGGTTAGTTGAAGTTACTATTGGTCACAAGAACTGATACAGCCACAATCAAATAAATCAGTATCATATCAAACTATAATCCTACAACAACAACACCTTACGTCAACTCAACCTCCTCAATTATTATTATTATGAGGTGCTGTAAGATTATACATGTGTTGTTCTTTATTACCAAGATTATTATTATTATTATTATTATTATGAGGTGCTGCAAAATCATACACGTGTTGTTCTTTATTACCAAGATATTTACTACGATGGAAGGAAAGTGTTGGTGGATATTGGATTGTGGCTGTACTGTACCGATTGTATGTGTGTGTAAGAGAGATTTCATTTGTGTATGTATGTGTGAGTGACTGTGTGTGTGTAAGAGAGAGATAGAGAGACTCTTTGTGTGTGTGTGTGTGAAAGAGAAAGAGAGAGATTAATTTTGTGTGTGAGAGATTAATTTGTGTGTATGTGAGAGAGAGACTGTGTATGTGTGAAATAAATAAATAAATAAAGATATAAAAATGGATTTGTGTTTGTTATCCCTCCTTTCCTTATATTTCATCTCTCTCTTTCTCTCTCTCTCTCTCTCTCTCTCTCTCTCTCTCTCTCTCTCTCTCTCTCTCCTTCCTTCGTGCTTGCTGTCCTATAATAATAAATAAATAAATGAATAATAATGTGTTTCAATTTCCTTAGTAAAAATATAATTATAAAAATATTTATTATTTATCCCATGAAATAAATGGGTTTAATATTAGTCAATAATTAATTAAGGTGTAAAGAAATATACAATAATAAATAATTCAGGTGTTAAAAAGATTATCATAAAAATATCAAAGTAAAAAAACGAAAAAATAAATGAGTTTTAAAATGATACCGTTTTCTCTGATTAAGAAACCTTTGTAAATTGGTGGCAATATTGGAGCAACTTGATTCCTCCAAACTATTCCAGGCAACCGGGTAGATGCCATTATATTTATTAATTAATCCTGTTTCCTGACATACTATGGAGGAATCATTGTACTACAAAGTACTACAAGGGACCTCAGATCTCTCTAGGGTAATTTTGTAGCAAACTGATTCCTCCAAACTGTATTATTCCTGCACTAAGTTGTGTTGCATGAGATACCTTGGAGGACTCAAGGTGCTCCAATGTAACAATTAATCACGGTTGGAAATTAAAATGTGGAATATTCGCTAATTTCGTTATTTAATTACGTAATAAAAGAAATTATTATATCCAAATGAAGGGAAAAATATGAGGATTTCAATGATATAATAATTAATTCAAAATAATTAATAATAAATGAATTATGAACCCAAACGTGAACTATATTCTCCACCAAATCATGACGTCCTTATATGATAATCAAGGGGAGGGGTAGGGGAGTGGGGTGGGGGTATGGTGTTAGGGTGGGTAGGGGTATGGGTGTGAGGGTGGGGGTATGGGTAGAGTGGATGGGGGGTAGGGGGGAGGGCAAGGCAACTGAGTAACCACCTTTATGGACTGCCATTCAAACATTAATTTTGAGCCAACATTTTCTCTATAAGTGATGCCAAATATGGGGAATTTTCACTAGATATGGGGAATCAGAGGTAATAATGGGGACTAATTATTGATTAATATTTAACCCATTTATATCATGGGATTATGATTTATTATTAAACCCATTTATTTCATGAGATAATGATTTATTATCAAACCCATTTATTTCATATGATAATTAGTATTTACAAATAAATTTTATACTATGGAAATTAAAACACATTATTATTTATATATTTATTCATTATTATTATTATTGGACAGCAAACACATAAGAGAGAGAGAGAGAGAGAGAGAGAGAGAGAGAGAGAGAGAGAGAGAGAGAGAGAGAGAGAGAGAGAGAGAGAGAGGGAGAAAAAAGAAATAGATGGAAAGTAGGGACAAATAAAATATATTTTTATATCTTTATTTATTTATATATTTAATAATATACAAATAGTTTTTAAAATATCATATATATTTTTATACACACACACACTCATACACACATACACACATACACACTCATACACACACACACACTCATACACACACACACACACACTCATACACACATACACACACACACACATCATACACACATACACACACACTCATACACACACACGAAGTCTATCTTTCTCTTTTCACACAGTTTATTTCTCTCTTTCACACACACAGTCTCTCTCTATCAATCTCTCACTTACATACAGTCTCTCTATCTTTCTCACACACAATGTGTCTCTGTCACACACACACACACAGTCTCTCTCTCTCTCTCTCTCTCTCTCTCTCACAAACACACATTAATCTCTCTTTCACACACACACAGTATCTCTTTCACATACATACAGTCTCTCTTTCCCACACACACACAGTATCTCTCTCATACACATAAAAATTATATTAATCTCTGATACACACACACACACACAGTCTCTCTTTCACATAGACACACAATCTCTCTCTCTCTCTCTCTCATACACACAGTCTCTCTTTCTCACACACAAACATTAATCTCTCATTTACACACACAATCTCTCTCACACACCTTAGTAGATACATAGATATATCTATCTATTATATAAATAAAAACAAAATTAATACTATATAATATTATTTCTCTACATGATTATATTGAAATACATATATACAAACATTCGTATTATATTAAATAGTTTCATAAAACAGATAGATAAATACATATACATATATACAAACACTCGTATTATATTAAAAAGTTTCATAAAACAGATAGATAAATACAACAATTGTCTATGTGAACTTGTATTATATTAAAAAGTTTCATAAAACAGATAGATAAATACATCAATTGTCTCTGTATAGTTGTGGGTGGTGGTCGGAGGCGGCGGCGGGGCGTCGGCGGCGGCGGCGACATTTTAATGTTATTATATACAAGTCATATAGGTGTTATATAGTTTGTATAACCTTATAATACAAATGACCGTCCGGGCGGAGTTTTGAAAATCGCCAAAAGTCCGGATTTTCAACTTTCATAATTTCTTAGATTGATTTGGGGAGACATTATGATATAAATGCATTACTCATTATGATAAAGATCAAGAGAGAGGCGAAGAATTGAGGATTCGAGGACAGAGGAGGCAACAAAACTTCCGAACAGAACGTGTTCAGTTTTCGTCGTAACTCCAGCGGAGTTCACTACAAACGACAACATCAGTTTTGAATCTCCGTGATACGAGGCAAGAAGGTGTGTGAAGTTGGTGAAATCCGATTGTGAATACTTAGTTTGTGGGTTTGTAGCCATTATTTCCACGTACAATAACAATAGTTAGAGTGAATACTACGGATGCTGCTTAAAATCAGTGTTTTTTCTGTTTTCAGAGTATAATGGACTGGAAATTATACTAGAAAAAGAGGCCGAAACGCAAGTGCAAATTCACGGACGAATTGCAGAGCAAATTTCCCTGTTTCAAAAGTGGAAGGGACTGGGAGGGCATATATATATATATATATATATATATATATATATATATATATATATATATATATATATATATATATATATATATATATATATATATATATATATATATATATATATATATATATATATATATATATATATATATATATACGGTCACAAAATAGTGCCGAAGTGTGTACGATACGTGAGTGATAGAAATGTCCTCTTTTTAGATTGCTCAAATATGGCAACCCTATATTATAGTGTTGTGATATTAACTATTAATGTATAACCTGACGTATATATAGCATTGACAGGGTTATAAAAGATAAACTGGCTCCATGGGGAGACCTATTTGTGCCTAAGTTAGGGTTGGCCTGAAGGATAACTCGAGTGTTGAGAGATTGTATTATGAATGTTTTAGCATATTTCATAATGTTTTAAAGATATTTAATTTATAATTGTGTTTACTATGTAGACTATTTGGTTGTTGAGAATTTAGGTGTAAGTTGAAAAACCGTAGTCTAAGTTAAGCCAATGTGTGGAAAGAGTTTTTATAATTGTAAAATTACTGCCTGGGACTGATGAGTAAAATTAATGTTTCTGTGTAAATCAGAGTGAACTGAAACTGAGGAAGTGATGACACACTTTATGCAGTAACATGCAGCCATCATGGTAAGATTCCATGTGGCTTATAAATGGTAAAATGTGTTTGATAAAAGACAACACACCTGAGTGTCAACTCAATTACATGACAGTTCTGGGTGTTACACTACACATCTCTTCACTACACATCACATATCTCCAGTAGGCCTACTATATACACATCTTCACTACCCTATTCACATGTTCAGTACACTATACACATCTTACTGTATAATTATAATCTTATTTATATATTATACTTAAAGAGTGACACAAGGCCTTCCACAGTCTCATACTAGAAATCTTTATATAATTAATTTTATTTGCATTTGTACAGTTACCCACACATGAAGCTGGTAGGCCTATGGTTCATTACTTGTGAGGTGCTTGGCTACAACGAAAGGAAATTTAAGTGAAAAAAGATGTAGTTTGTTGACAGGCAAACTGTAAAATATTAATAATATCTGCTTGTCAACAAACTATAACTTTTGCTCACTTTCCTTCCTGTTGTAGGTATTTCACAAGTAGCGAGGCATACCAGATTCACGTGTGGTCATCTGTACTTGTTGTTATTTCTCTGTAACGTTATAATATGGTCTGTGGGTTGGTGTGTAAGCTATCACCTTCTCTTTTACTATACTTTTTGCATAAAATAAACTATTAATTCATTAATCAATTCATTCTTTCATTCATACTCCTAGGAAAAGTTTGCGAGAAGAGGTAATGCTCTAGCTGGAAACAGCGATATTTAATGGGTTTGTAGTGTACCACTTCTTATCCCTCTCACCACAGGAGTCAGAGGGAACATTCTGTATTCTCCAGTCTATATTTAGCTTAATCCCTGGCCAAAGCGCCTGGGGCAATAGCCAATCCTTTACCCTAGGTCATAAAAGCCAGGCCGCTGCCCTCTGACTCCCTCACTCACCCTTGGACACTGGACACAAGAACACCTCCACTTGGCTTCTCGACCTTTCACCACACCACACACCAGCTCTGGCGAAGAGGACCGACCGACACACCTGCCCAAGATACCGCCACGCACTCCAGGTCCGGTCCAGCACAGAGTATACTCCAGTACCCTGTGTGACTAACCAACCTCCTATTCTGTGTGACTCCCTGTGCCCAACCAATAAAGTATATCTTATATTCTAGAGTCTGTTAACCCCGAATTACTACAGGTTTAAGTACTTTTGATAAGATACGGAATTGGATAATTTTATGTAGTTATCATATATGGAACAAATTCAAGTTTCTTTCTGGCTATGATTATAGGATATATGAGAAAATAAGACCATAATTATAATGGGAGTAAAGCGGGCGAGGCAATGTTTTGAGTCAATGGGGGGGGGGGGGGTAATAGGCTCCACCCCTTGCTTCACTTTGGGTGTACAGGACGAGCGCCTCCTCTTAGCTTATACCTCCACGTGTCAAACACACTGACGCCATATTTAAAGTTGGTCCAAAATGGCCTTTGTTATCTATTTATTTTCTCGTCTATTTGTTATCTATCAGTGAGAGAGAGAGTGAGATAGAGAGAGAGAGTGAGATAGAGAGAGAGAGTGAGATAGAGAGAGAGAGGGAGGGTTGGAGAGAGAGAGGGAGATAGAGAGAGAGAGGGAGATAGAGAGAGAGAGTGAGATAGAGAGAGAGTGAGATAGAGAGAGAGAGAGAGTGAGATAGAGGGAGAGAGTGAGATAGAGAGAGAGAGTGTGAGATAGAGAGAGAGAGGGAGATAGAGAGAGAGAGAGGGAGAAAGAGAGAGAGAGAGTGAGATAGAGAGAGAGAGGGAGGGTTGGAGAGAGAGAGTTGGATAGCGGGATTATGACGTCACTTTTTCCTACACACACACATACGCACACACATTCTCTCTCTCTCACTCACTCTCTCTTTCACGCATAGACACGCGCACACACACACACGCACATACGCACACATACACATCCACACATACATATACACGCACTCACACACACATAAACATACGCAAACATACACATGCACACACACATACACGACGTATTACACGCACACACGCACACATACATACACACGCACACACGCACACATACACATGGACACATACACACATACACATACATACACACATACATACAAACACACACGCATACACATACACACATACACACACATACATACACACACACATACATACACACGCACATACGCACACACTCACACACACACATACACTCATACATACATACACACACATACACACACAGTACACACATACGCACACACACCCACACCGACACACACACACATACACACACACACATATACATACATACATACATACATACATACACACACACACACAGTACACACATACGCACACATACACACACCGTACACACACACACACCGTACACGCACACACACACACCGTACACACACACACACACACCGTACACGCACACAAACCTACCGTACACACACACGCACACAATCCTACCGTACACACACACACATACACACATACATACACACACACACACACACACCGTACACACACACACACAGACACCGTACACACACACACACACTCCCCGTACACGCACACAATCCTACCGTACACACACACACACACACACATTCCTCCCACCAACCTCTACTTCACTCACTACCTACGTGTAAACTACAATGCCTAGAAACTTATACTTAGCTTCATTTTAAGCAACAACTCTTCCTCTTTCCAATGAGACTATCCCCAGCTGTCTAGGACTACTGGCTACAAAGATATCACCTCAGGAATACACATACGTAACTTTCATCCCTCTCTCTTACATACGCGTACACACACATTTCTCTCTCTCTCTCTGTCGTTCTCATACATTCACTCTTTCTCTCTAAACTACAATGCCTAGAAATGTATACTTAGTTTCATTCTAAGCAGCAACTCTTCCTCTTTCCAATGAGACTATCCCCAGCTGTCTAGGACTACTGGCTACAAATATAACACCTCAGGAATACACATATGTAATTTATTTTTTGGCCCGGGCGAGGCGTCAGTGAGTGGTGGGGACCTTACATCTTACCACACACACACACACACACCAAACCACCTCACCTCTCTCCACCACACCACAATGTATCACACCCCACACATCCTTCCTGCCACTACACACACACACACACACACCAGTACACACACACACCAGTACCTAATAACACCTTCTCCTTACAACGTCAACCTCACAATTATCTGTCATGTTTGGGTTTTTTTTGTGGGGAGTGGGAATAGGGGACAGGCTTGGGGGGGTGCGGGAATAAGGGACAGGTTTTCTACCCCCCACCCCAAGCCTGTCCCCCTACTCCCGCACCCCTCTAACCCCCCCAAAGCCTGTCCCCTATTCTCCTTCAACGTCAACCTCACATTTATCTGTGTCGTGTTTAGATTATCGTATTTAATAATAAAAAACATTTAAGTTAACCCTTTAATTTATCAAGTCTTCTCATTTTTCTACCAACCTTCCCATCCTTATTCAACGCTTCCCATCCTATTAGTAGATATCACGTATTGAGTGTGTGTGTGTATGAGAGATGTGGTATGAGTGAGAAGGTAATTGGTATTGAGTGTGTGTGTGTGTGTATGAGAGATGTGGTATGAGTGAGAAGGCAATTGGTATTGAGTGTGGAGTGGTTGAGAGAGTGAAGCGTAATACACTGAGGTGGTTTGGACATGTAGAGAGAATGTAAGGTGTGGAGTTTGTAAAGAAGGTGTATGTAAGGTGAGGAGTTTGTAAAGAAGGTGTATGTAAGGTGAGGAGTTTGTAAAGAAGGTGTATGTAAGGTGTGGAGTTTGTAAAGAAGGTGTATGTAAGGTGAGGAGTTTGTAAAGAAGGTGTATGTAAGGTGTGGAGTTTGTAAAGAAGGTGTATGTAAGGTGTGGAGTTTGTAAAGAAGGTGTATGTAAGGTGTGGAGTTTGTAAAGAAGGTGTATGTAAGGTGAGGAGTTTGTAAAGAAGGTGTATGTAAGGTGAGGAGTTTGTAAAGAAGGTGTATGTAAGGTGTGGAGTTTGTAAAGAAGGTGTATGTAAGGTGAGGAGTTTGTAAAGAAGGTGTATGTAAGGTGTGGAGTTTGTAAAGAAGGTGTATGTAAGGTGTGGAGTTTGTAAAGAAGGTGTATGTAAGGTGAGGAGTTTGTAAAGAAGGTGTATGTAAGGTGTGGAGTTTGTAAAGAAGGTGTATGTAAGGTGTGGAGTTTGTAAAGAAGGTGTATGTAAGGTGTGGAGTTTGTAAAGAAGGTGTATGTAAGGTGTGGAGTTTGTAAAGAAGGTGTATGTAAGGTGAGGAGTTTGTAAAGAAGGTGTATGTAAGGTGTGGAGTTTGTAAAGAAGGTGTATGTAAGGTGAGGAGTTTGTAAAGAAGGTGTATGTAAGGTGAGGAGTTTGTAAAGAAGGTGTATGTAAGGTGAGGAGTTTGTAAAGAAGGTGTATGTAAGGTGAGGAGTTTGTAAAGAAGGTGTATGTAAGGTGTGGAGTTTGTAAAGAAGGTGTATGTAAGGTGAGGAGTTTGTAAAGAAGGTGTATGTAAGGTGAGGAGTTTGTAAAGAAGGTGTATGTAAGGTGTGGAGTTTGTAAAGAAGGTGTATGTAAGGTGTGGAGTTTGTAAAGAAGGTGTATGTAAGGTGTGGAGTTTGTAAAGAAGGTGTATGTAAGGTGTGGAGTTTGTAAAGAAGGTGTATGTAAGGTGTGGAGTTTGTAAAGAAGGTGTATGTAAGGTGAGGAGTTTGTAAAGAAGGTGTATGTAAGGTGTGGAGTTTGTAAAGAAGGTGTATGTAAGGTGTGGAGTTTGTAAAGAAGGTGTATGTAAGGTGTGGAGTTTGTAATGGTGTAAAGGTGTATACACATATACAGACATACAGGTAAATACACACACACATACACACATCTCTCTCATTCTCTAATAAGGAGACTGAATTTCTACCTGGACAAGAGGATAATTACCTACCTGTCCGTTTATTACTCTAATTAATAAAAGTCTCACCTGTAAAGCAGTTCTCTGGTACAAGGTTTCTCTTCACGTAAAATACACACACACACACTCTCTCTCTCTCTCTCTCTCACACACACACACACACACACACACTCTCTCACACACACACACAGTACTACAGCCTGTAAGTGTAAACAGCCAAGTGAATTTTACAAACCATTCACAACGTTGAGAAAGGTTTAAAAGACTCACATTTTCGAACCTCAGTTACTCAACTATTGATACAACATTGAATATATTAATGTCCATAATTGTTACCCTCTCATCAAAACCAAACATAATAACAGTTCAAATTAAACGCCTATTGTAACTCATCACTCTGTGTGTGTGTGTGTGTGTGTGTGTGTTTGTGTGTATATCTCCATTCTCCAGCCACATACTGCACTCATACATACATACATACACATACATACACATACATATATACATACATACATACATATACATACATACATAATAACGGTTCAAATTAAGCGCTGTTTATTGTAACTCACTCTGATTGGTCCACCTCAAAAAATCAATACTTGAACCTGATCGCTGATTGGCTGATATTATGACAGTATATGTGTGTTAATATTATAGCTCTATACGAGTCTTATAGGTGTTATATAGTTTGTATAACCTTATAATACAATAACAAACACAAATATCAGAGTTTACACACTCGTTTATGTCTCGTTTATTTATAAGTTGGTGGAAAAGTGAATGTGAAATTTACGTAAATCTAATTAAGTCTATCTTTTTTTCCTATTCTCCCTTGCTGGGAAAATGGGAAGGGATGGATAAAGGATGGGAAGGTTAGGAAAGAGGATGGGAAGGGATGGAAGGAGAATGGGAAGGGATGGATAGAGGATGGGAAGGGATGGATAGAGAATAGGAAGCGTTGAAGAAGGATGGGAAGGTTGGTAGAAAAATAAGAAGACTTGATAAATTAAAGGGTTAACTAAAATGTTATTATTATGAAATACGATAATGTAAACATAACGAGTTAACTTGAGAGGTGTATGTGTGTATGTATGTATGTATGTAACCCAAACATGACACAGATAATTGTGAGGTTGACGTTGAAGGAGAATAGGGGACAGGCTTGGGGTTGGGGGGAGAGGTTTGGGGGTGCGGGAGTAAGGGGACAGGCTTGGGGTGTGGGGTAGAAAACTTGTCCCCTATTCCCGCAACCCCCCAAGCCTGTCACTACTCCCGCACCCCCCCAAAAAAAACCAAGCCTGTCCCCCTACTCTCACACCCCCTTATAAGGTATTGGTAGAGACTGAGTATTAGGTATGTATGTATGTATGTATGTGTGTGTGTATGTATATATGTGTGTATGTATATATGTATGTATGTATATATGTATGTATGTATGTATGTATGTATGTATATATGTCTGTATATATGTCTGTATGTATGTATGTATGTATGTATGTCTGTGTGTATGTATGTATGTATGTACTGGTGTTTGGGTACACTCGTGATAAAACATTTCTGACCACAGTGTGAGGACCAGAAAAAATCGAATCGTCTGCTATAGAGGTGGAGTTCGAATGCAGGGAATGTGTGTGTGTGTGTGTGTGTGTGTGTGTGTGTGTGTGTGTGTGTGTGTGTGTGTGTGTGTGCTTGTTTGTTTGTGTGTGTGTGTGTGTCAGAAATTACGTATCACGAGTGTACATTTTCTTTCCCAGCTCATTATATATATACACACACTCTCTATCACCCCTTCCTTCCCACTGGTGAGGGCTGTATGCTTCTATCCAGTAATGAGGAATTTGTCATCCTCTACAACACCTTGCCTGGCCTGTTGTGTCTCTCTCTCTCTCTCTTACTGTATGTCCTTCCTTGTGAGTAGCCAAAGAGATTGTTATCCTCTACAACACCCTGGCCTGTTGTATCTCTCTCTCTCCCTCTCTCGGGAACTGCTACAACAACAACAACAAATGTAAGCTTAAGACCAGAGTAAAATGAAACTTATGAACAAATATGTTTCAGTTTTGCATAATTTCACAGCCTTCAGTACAGGTGAGGCAATTATTATGTATTATGGATATTGGAAATTTCTATTCTATTTCAAAACTAATTGACACTTACCATAGTCAGAAAAAAAAATCCTTAACCTTAAAATAATAATAATAATAATAATAATAATAATAATAACATTGATAAAAATACTTACATAGACAATTAAAAATACTTAAAATAATAATAATACTTAATATAATACATAATAATAATAATAATATTGATAAAAATACTTACATAGACAATATTATTAGACATACTGTACTGTATGTATGTATGTGTTGTTAAAATTACTTAAAATAATAATAAAATAACTGATAAAAATACTTAATAGACATACTGTACTGTCTGTATGTATGTATTGTTAAAATTACTTAATGGGGGATTAATAATAATAATAATAACAAAGTTGGTATTGGTTAAAGAATGTATATTTCTACTGCCACGTCTGCTTGTTGAAATTACCCTAACTTTAACAATCAGAATTTCCCATTTTCCCTCAATTATTCCCTGTTTATCTCAATTATTCCCTTTTTACCTCAATTATTCCCTGTTTACTCTTGAACGAACTGTGTGTGTGTATATTATTTCCCTGTGTGTGTGTGTGTGTGTGTGTGTGTGTGT
>JAWZYT010001323.1:125000-145000 GCA_034508575.1 Petrolisthes manimaculis | reverse complement strand
TAACATTTGAGGGAAATGTCTATTAATGTTTACTAACAAAGGAACTTCAACCCGGGTTGGTGGTCGGCGTGTTCTATTTACACCATCCAACCCGGGTTTTTCGGAGCAACCCAGGTTGCCAACCCGGGTTGATCAAGTGGCATAAATAGAAGACGCCTTTAGTGTAGTGTACAGTCCAACAACAAGCAGCAAGTCTGTAATAATGATAATAATTAATAAAAAGAATAAATATCTATCTATCTATCTAACTATAATCATTAATAATAATATACCGGTATATATATAATGTACAGTCTCTTAGTGTAGTGAACAGTTCAACAACAAACAGCAAGTCTGTAAATATTGATAAGAATAAGAATAAATATATATCTATCTATCTATAATAATTAACAACCAGCAGCAAGTCTGGAATGTTAATAATAACTTAGTCTACAACAGTCTCTTGGTGTATATAATGTACAATATGGAATGTTAACAATACTAATTTATAAATATATATATAATGTACAATAGTGAACTGTCCAACAACAACAACCAGCAAGTCTGTAATGTTTATAATAATAATAAATATATATCTATCTATCTATAATAATTAACAACCAGCATCAAGTCTGTAATGTTTATAATAATAATAAATATCTATTTATCTATAATAATTAACAACAAGCAGCAAGTCTGTAATAATAATAAAAAGAATAAATATCTATCTATCTATCTATCTATCTATAATAATTAACAACAAGCAGCAAGTCTGTAATGATAATAAAAAGAATAAATATCTATCTATCTATCTATCTATAATAATTAACAACAAGCAGCAAGTCTGTAAGGTTAATAATTATAATTAATAAATATATATATATATATCTTATCGATCTAGCCAGCTTGTAATGTTAATAATAATAATAATAATAATAAATATCTATCTATCTATCTTATCTATCTATAATAATGTACAGTCTCTTGGTTAATAACAATAATTAATAACAATATATATATAATGTAGTTGCCAAAAAAGGTATTGTGACAACTATTAATACAACATTAAATATATTAATGTCCATAGTTGTTTGTAGGGATTTGTATGTATGTATTGTATGTATTACAGAAGGAAATATACATATCCTTCTGTAATACATACTTACATACATATCCTTCTGTAATACATACTTATAATCCCTACAAACAACTATGGACATTAATATATTTAATGTTGTATCAATAGTTGTCACAATACCTTTTTTGGCAACTGTACAATCTGTAATGTTAATAATAATAATAAATAAAAATATCTATCTATCTATCTATAATAATTAATAACAATATATATATATAATGTACAATCTGTAATGATGATAATACTAATTAATAAAAATATATATATAATGTATTTGTTGTTGAACCTGTAATAAAAACAATAAAAATTTAGAAATATATAGTGTATTGGTTGTTGTTGTACCTGTAATAAAAACAATAAAAATTTAGAAATATATAGTGTATTGGTTGTTGTTGAACCTGTAATAAAAACAATAAAAATTTAGAAATATATAGTGTATTGGTTGTTGTTGTACCTGTAATAAAAACAATAAAAATTTAGAAATATATAGTGTATTGGTTGTTGTTGTACCTGTAATAAAAACAATAAAAATTTAGAAATATATAGTGTATTGGTTGTTGTTGAACCTGTAATAAAAACAATAAAAATTTAGAAATATATAGTGTATTGGTTGTTGTTGTACCTGTAATAAAAACAATAAAAATTTAGAAATATATAGTGAACTGTCCAACAACAAGCAGCAAGTCTGTAATGTTAATAATTATAAATAATAAATATATATATATATATCTTATCTATCTAGCCAGTTCGTAATGTTAATAATAATAAGTACTGTATATATCTATCTTATCTATCTATAATAATGTACAGTCTAATAATGTACAGACTAATTTAGAAATACTGTATATATATATATATAATGTACAATAGTGAACTGTCCAACAACCAGCGGCCAGTCTGTAATGTTAATAATAATTAATAACAATATATTTATCTATCTATAATAATTAATAATAATATATATAATGTACAATTTAGAAACTGTCCAACAACAAGCAGCCAGTCTGTAATGTTAATAATAATAATAATAATAATAATAATAAATATCTATCTATCTATAATAATTAATAATAATACTGTTTATATATAATGTACAATCTGTAATGATAATGATAATAATAATAATAATAATAATTAATAAATATATATATATATATATATATATATATATATATATATATATATATATATATATATATATATATATATATATATATATATATATATATATATATATATATAATGTACAATTTGTAATGATAACAATAATAATTAATAAAATTATATATATAATGTATAATCTGTAATGATAATTATAATTAATAAAAAAAATATAAATATAGTTTCAAACTTCAAATTAATAAATACAGTACATACAATATTATACAAGATATTCCCTTACTGTATATATACTGATATTATACATTACATACAGCATACAGAATGATACAAAGTAATAAAGATTTATAAGTTATTCCCTTACTGTATCCTGATAAATTACTTCCTGGGTACAGAGTGATACAACTTACAGAATACAGAGTGATACAGGTTTATAAGTTATTCCCATACTGTAATACTAATAAATTACTTACATGATTATATCTGGACAGTATTGGGAGATGTGTTCAGAATAGGAGACTATGAACAATTGATGTAACAGGTATTATAATAGAAGACTAAGGTGCTTTGGTCACAATAATAATGAGAGTGTTTGGGTTAGTAGATGTAGAGCAATTGATCTATCTATCTATAGCTCTGACGCCTCGCTTCAAGGGGGTGACCACGGCAGAAGTGTCTACAGTTGTCCCTGTTCCAACACTCCCTCCTTACTCGTTCAAACCCTCCAGAACAATTAATGTAACAGGTTAATAGGAGACTACGACGGTTTGGTCACAATAATAATGAGTGTTTGGGTTAGTACAGTAGTAGATGTAGAACAATTGATGTAGTAGGTTCAGTAGGTAGAGGAAGGCCAAAGAAAACATGGGGGGGGGGGGAGTGATAGGGATGGATTGGAGAGAAAGAGGAGTTAGTAAAGAGCTGACCAGAGATAAGTTAGCTTGGAAGGCTATTTCTATAAACCGTCCAACACATATCACCATGTAACACGGACGCTAAAGGGGGTGCGGGAAAAGGGGGACAGGCTTGGGGGGTGTGGGAATAGGGGGACAGGCTTGGGGGGTGCGGAAATAGGGGACAGGCTTGGGGGGTGTGGGAATAGGGGGACAGGCTTGGGGGGTGCGGAAATAGGGGACAGGCTTGGGGGGTGTGGGAATAGGGGGACAGGCTTGGGGGGTGCGGAAATAGGGGACAGGCTTGGGGGGTGTGGGAATAGGGGGACAGGCTTGGGGGGTGCGGAAATAGGGGACAGGCTTGGGGGGTGTGGGAATAGGGGGACAGGCTTGGGGGGTGCGGGAATAGGGGGACAGGCTTGGGGGGTGTGGGAATAGGGGGACAGGCTTGGGGGGTGCGGGAATAGGGGGACAGGCTTGGGGGGTGTGGGAATAGGGGGACAGGCTTGGGGGGTGTGGGAATAGGGGGACAGGCTTGGGGGGTGCGGGAGTAGGGGACAGGCTTGGGGGGGGAGGGGTTAGAGGTGTGTGGGAATAGGGGGACAGGCTTTCTATCCCCCCAAGCCTGTCCCCCTATTCCCACACACCCCCAGTCCCCCTATTCCGGCATCCCCCCAACCCCCCCCAAGCCTGTCCCCTACTCCCACACCCCCTTAAAACCAATATGATGATGATGATTTACTGGGTACATAAGATACATATAATACTTACTGTGTACATAATGATACAGGTTTGAGAGCAGCATCATCACCATACAGTAACCATGGTCTTTGAAACACCCACAGGTATATGAAGAGTGGACCAGCGTACTCACACACAAACACAGTCGACCAACCCATCTGTGGTCCTAAATCCTTCACGTACAGTCTGCCATCCTTATCCTTCACTCCTAACTCACCTAGTGTCTGTTCATCCTTCAATCCTGTAATATAAACACACACGTTAACACACACACACACATACACATTAATAAATCCTTCACATACAGTCTGCCATCCTTATCCTTCACTCCTAACTCACCCAATGTCTGTTCATCCTTCAATCCTGTAATATAAACACACACACACGCACACACACGATGAGGTTATAAGCACCATTCAGGGGGGGTGGGAATAGTGGGACAGGCTTGGGGTGGGTAGAAAGCCTGTCCCCCTATTCCTGCACCCCCCCCAAGCCTGTCCCCCTATTCCCACCCCCCACCCCCAAGCCTGTCCCCTAATCCCACACCCCACCCCCAAGCCTGTCCCCTAATCCTGCACCCCCCAAAACCCACCCCAAGCCTGTCCCTAATCCCACACCCTCCAAAGCCTGTCCCCTATTCCCGCACCCCCCAAAACCCACCCCAAGCCTGCACCCCCACCCCAGTCTGTCCCCTATTCCTGCACCCCCCCCATTTTATTTATTTATATTTATTTATCTATTTATCTATGTATTTAATTTATCTATCTATCTAATTTATCTATGTATTTAATTTATCTATCTATTTAATTTATCTATCTATCTAATCTATCTATCTATCTAATTTATCTATCTATCTAATTTATCTATGTATTTAATTATCTATCTATTTAATTTATCTATCTATTTAATTTATCTATCTATTTAATCTATCTATCTATCTAATTTATCTATCTATTTAATTTATCTATGTATTTAATTATCTATCTATTTAATTTATCTATCTATTTAATTTATCTATCTATCAATCTAATTTATCTATTTTATTTATCTATCTATCTAATTTATCTATGTATCTAATTTATCTATCTATTTAATTTATCTATGTATTTAATTTATCTATCTATCTATTTAATTTATCTATCGATCTATTTAATTTATCTATCTATCTATTTAATTTATCTATCTATCTATTTAATTTATCTATCTATCTATCTAATTTATCTATCTATTTAATATATCTATCTATTTAATTTGAGTCTGACCTTTTCCCTTCTGTTCCAGTCGTACTTCTTGCCTCTCTGGTTTCAACACACTCTTCTGGAGGTTCACTGAATGCTTCACCTCCAATATTGAACTGATGGTCTTCAACTGTTTTAATAAAGAAGAAAAGTAAAAGTTATAATTACAAGAAAAAAATATATATATATATAATAAAAAAAAAAAATTTAATCGAAGAAAAATAAAAAAAATTCTATTCGAAGGTAAAAATATATAGTTAGAAAAAAAAAAAAATAAGGTTAACTGTCTTCAACTGTTTTATTAAAGAAGAAAATTAAAAGAAAAGAAGAAATGTAAGATTATGTAACTGTAAGGGTGCATTCACACCAAGCGAGTCGCGTCGAGTCGTGTCACGTCAAGTCAGTGTACGTCATTATTCGCCACCCACAGTTAGCATTAAATCATATGGATGTCAGGCAAAGCCGTTCACACCGGATGTGTCTCGTCGAGTCACCGATGGCACCAGACCCATTTCTGTGTCAGTCACAGTGAGTCCACGGTGGTGAATTTCTTGTTTATGAGTTGCATTTTCACTTACCAACAGGAATAAATGAACTATTACCATGTTTCTTTTATTCATTATTACCCTACACACATACTCATTGTTGGAATTTTCAATAAGACACTTCGTACCTTAACAAAATTGTCATTATTTCTTCAACTCCAACAACACGTCTGTAATTAGTGTTCCTTTGCTTTAGGGAACATCCTGCCAACTCCACCACCTTATTCAAGTTTTCACTACTGTAGTCATCTTAAAGGAGTCATAAAATTTTTCTGGCTGGTTCAGCAAGTCTGGGAATAAATGACTGAATTTTCCAAAATCTGTCCTTTTGGTGTTGAGTTGATGCATCTAGATTGAGGTTATCTTACATCTACAACAACAACAAAGCCTTAACAGAACAGCTACCTGCCTGAACAACTGAACATGGGTCCATTGTTCTTGAAATCTGGCAACACTGAGTAAACAGAGTACTGACTTGACTCAGACTGACACTGTTGGTGTGAACGGAGATTTTGTGTTTTGACTCGCACCAATTGACTCGCACTGACTTGATGTGACGCGACTCGACTCGCTTGGTGTGTATGCACCCTTATACAACATTATTATTATTATTACTATTATTATCATTATTATTATTATCATCATTATTAACATTATTATTATCATTATTACTAACTGTATTATTATTATTATCATTATTATCTTATACTGATTATAATTAACACACACACACAGACAATGTTATACAGACATACATACATACACACACACAAATCATCTAAAGTTATGTATGGTGTATGTATGTATATATATATGTACATGTATGGTTGTGTGTACGGTATATATAGTGTATGTATGTACAGTATATATGGTGTATGTATGTATATATATGGTGTGTGTGTGTATGTATGTCAGTATAATCTTTGACTCTTCATATGATAACACACATTTTTATCTCTATTGTTAAGATCAAGGTCAGGATGACACAACTGTATGGCAACACTGATTACTTACTCTGTCTGTGTGTGTGTGTCTGTGTGTCTGTGTATGTATGTATATGTACGTGTGTGTGTTCATGTATATGTGTGAGTTCGTGTATGTGTACGTATATATGTGTGTGTTCATGTATGTATGTGTGTGTTCGTGTATGTCTGCGTGTGTGTGTTTGTGTATATCTGCGTGTGTGTGTGTGCGTGTATGTATGTACATGTCCGTCTGTGTGTGTTATATAATTTACTTCAATATTTTTAATCTTATCTATTTACAGTTGTTGGCAGAAGTCCTGTGTGTGTGTGTGTGTGTGTGTGTGTGAGAGTATATGTGTTTGTGTATAACTGTAATACATTATTATTATTTATTAATATATTATTATTATTATTTATTAATATTTTTATTATTATTATAATTATTATTATTATTGTTATTATTATTATCATTAGTATTATTATATATAAAATGACAAACTGGCAATAAATACAATACTTATAGGCCTAATTGAAATTGGCTTAATAAAATTAAATTGCTTTTTTTTACACCAAAGTGAATCTGAAATAATAAAGTTAAACACATTTCCTGAAAACATTAATGCACAGATTTTAATTCATTTTTTTGTTAATATTAATTATGAAACTTTATTTTGGTTTTAATAAATTAGATGAATAATTTAAAAAAGTGGATTTAAATTACACGACAAATGTATAACTGACAATACTTATAATTATATACAGGCTGTATGTATGTATAACTGGCTATACTTATAATATTATATAGTCTGTATGTATGTATGTATAACTGGCTACTCTTATAATAATATAGTGTGTATGTATGTATGTATAATATAGTGTGTGTATGTCTGTATGTATGTATAACTCACCCCATACAGAGAAGTGACAAATTTTCCACTCTTGGCGTTGTATATGTCCAATTTCTCAATCTGTCAAAAAAATACAAAATACATTAGTTATACAAAATACATTTATATAAAATACATTAGTTATACACACACACACAGGAAACTCATACATAGCTATTACATACACACACACACACATACATGTACAGTCACAATCAAATATTAAAACACACTTTCCTTCTGTCGTATAAATAAATTATTATTATTATTATTATTATCATTATTATTATTATTACTATTATTTTCATTATTATTATTATTACTATTATTTTCATTATTATTATTATTGTCATTATTATTATTATCATTATTATTATTATCATTATCATTATTATGAGGTGCTGCAAAATCCTTTAGAAAAATAGTTTGTATGTATGTATGTATATATGTATGTATGTATGTATATGTGTGTATGTATGTATATGTGTATGTACTGTATATATGGTTCAAGGCAAGGGAAAAAAAAAATAGGAAAAATATACTGCAGAAAAACACACACACACACACACACATACATACATACCGGTACATATACACTCTCACATACATACATACACATACATATACTCACGTTCTCATATACATACACACTCTCACACACACACATACATTCACACACTCACACATACATACATACACACACACACACTTTCACATACATACATTCATTCATACACACTCACATACATACATATACACACACTCTCATACATACATACACACTCATTCTCTCACATACACACACACTCTCTCACATATACATACGCACACACATATACACACGCACACACACATACATACACACACACTCTCACATATACACACACACACATACACACACTCTCTCACATATACACACACACTCTCACATATACACACGCACACACATACATACACACACACTCTCTCATATACACGCACACACATATACACACGCACACACATACATACACACACACTCTCACATATACACACACACACACACACTCTCTCTCACATATACACACGCACACACACACACAATAAAAAGAGAGAAAGTTAACCCAACATGTATGTACCTTGCAAAAAAATTAGGTACCTAACCAACCACTTTTTTTTACACACACACAAAACACACACACACACATACATATATACATATTCATACATATTCATATACACATACATACATACATATACACATACACTCTCATACATTCATATACATACACATACATTCATACATACACTCTCACATACATACTGTACATACACATACATACATACACACACAAATACATACATACATACACACATATATATACTGGTACATCTACTCAACACACACACATACATACATTCATATACATACAAATACATACATACACTCACACATACATTTACCCAACACATACACACACACATACATTCATATACCTGTACATACACATATATATGCATATACATACATACATATATACATACATACGTATATACACACACACACATAATATAATATAATAATATAATAATATAATAATTCTAGTAATAACTTTAATAACTATGGCTAAATTATAACTAGTGTAAATAGGAATTAGTTATCAAAATACACACACACATACACACACACACACACATGTTGAATAATCAATACACACATACACACACACACATATAATAATTTTAGTAATAACTCCAATAATTAATGCTAAATAATAATTAAATATATATATAGTTATCAAAATAAATATAAGCATGTATATATACAAATTAAATATATGTATATGTATTAAAATAAATATAGGCTTGTATATATATGTATATTTTTTAACCATAACTAATTAAGCCTATTTATAATTTGAATATTTATTTAAACGTTATGTAGAATTATTTTTTTGAAGAGAAACTAAAATAATAATAATAATAATAATTGAAATAATGGTAATTCTATATAACAAAAAAATTAACTGCTAACGAAAGGCTAAAAATAAAAGATTTGTTTTTGTTTAATTAAGTTGGGAAACAATTACCGTATATAAAAATTATATATTTGTTCAACTATAATATTATACAGCCTAACCTAATCTAACTTTACCTAACCTAACCCAATCTAACTTAATCTAACCTTATCAAATCTAACTTAACCTAACCCATTTTAACCAAACCTAACTTAACCTAACCCAATCTAATCTAACCTAACCCAACCTAATCTAACCCAATCTAATCTAACCTAACTTTACCTAACCTAATCTGAATACAGAATCCTATACCCTTGATACAAATCCTATAATTAGAGTTACCTTCTCCTCCCACAGAGATCTTGGTGTCCTTATAGACGGCAAACTTATACAGTATTTCCTACTCACATTAGTTATAAAACATTTGAGGGCCCTTACTGGAGCTCTATGAACCCTCCAAACTACCCCAAGCCTGTCCCCTACTCCCACACACCCCCAAGCCTGTCCCCTACTCCCACACCCCCCCAAGCCTGTCCCCTACTCCCACACACCCCCAAGCCTGTCCCCTACTCCCACACACCCCCAAGCCTGTCCCCTACTCCCACACACCCCCAAGCCTGTCCCCTACTCCCACACACCCCCAGTGAACCCCCAAGCCTGTCCCCTACTCCCACACCCCCTAACCCCCCCCAAGCCTGTCCCCTACTCCCACACCCCCTAACCCCCCCAAGCCTGTCCCCTACTCCCACACACCCCCAAGCCTGTCCCCTACTCCCACACACCCTAAACTTATACTTATTTTCCCTAAGAGGTCGACTCCTTAGATCTCACTTAATATTGGGTTATAAAAAAAAATTTGGACTCTGAAAGAAATGGTATATAGAAAAGTGGTTTGTAATAGTGAAATATAAACACTGCTAATAGTAACATAGTGAAATATAGAAAAGTGGTTTGTAATAGTGAAATATAAACACTGCTAATAGTGAAATAGTGAAATAGTGAAAAGTGGTTTGTAATAGTGAAATATAAACACTGCTAATAGATTTTTTTTCGAAATTGAATTGTGGCAGCTTGTAAAAATATTCCAAAATGTTAAAGTTTATAATCAATCCTTCTAATTTAGTTTAATGTTAATATGCAAACATAATAGTTAAATATACTGTATATACAATACCATTCACTAATGTATTAATTCTAGAGTGGTATTGGTTCGTTAGCTTCCCAACCAACCACCACATTAAATAATAATTCACCCACAAATCATTTATTTACACGGCTAATAATATTCTTTCTTTCGTTGGTGTGCTCACTAACCAATACCCTACAATAATAATAATAATAATACCCGGCTAATAATATTCTTTCGTTGGTGTGCTCACTAACCAACACTAAGCTACCTGCTGCCACTATCTACTATTAGTATGAACCCTAACTAATAATATTCCTTCGTTCGTTCGTGTGCTTACAAACCAATAATAATAATAATAATAATAATAATAATAATAACAATACCCGGCAAATAATAATAATCTTTCTTTCGTTGGTGTGCTTACTAACCAATACTAACTACTATTAGTATGGACCCTAACTAATAATATAGTATTAGTAATAACTATACTCACCTCCATAGCACCTTCCATAGCGGTTAACAAACACACAAACACACACAGTGATAATTATAACACCTTCTTCCTTCCTTCACCTCAGCTTGACTAAAAAACAGTGTTGCCAGATCCGGTGATAGAGCCTCGAGGATTCACAGTGTTGCCAGAATTGTCCCCAACTTTAACCTCTGAATTTTTCCTTTTTTTACCTCAAATATTCCATATTTTATTTATTTATATTTCATCTGGTAATAATAATAATAATAATAATAATAATAATAAATAATTAAATAATATACTTGCCAACATGCAGGTAAATAATTTATCTATTTTAGGGAAATTTTGAAGTTCACCCTGAGAAATTAAATTATTTATATCATAGAGTATGGAAGGTAAAGAGGGAATACTCACTCACTCACTCAGACCGTCACTATTATTATTATTTTTTATTTTTTTTAAAGCCGGCCACATACGTGCACACACACACACACACACACACACAGTTCAATCCCTCCGTTTTTACCCTGGATTCCGAGGAGTACTATCTTGCCACTCTCGGTGTATTCTTATTACAAACAAATAGAAAAAAGAAAACTAAGAAGCGTAAACAGTGGTGCGTTCAGAGTGGTGCAAAAAGTGGTTACTAAGACGAAATTAATGTTCTGATATTAAATTAACCAGGAAGGGTGTGTGTGTGTGTGTGTGTGTGTGTGTGTGTGTGTGTGTGTGTGTGTTTTATTTCCGCAATGAGAGTAAATATTCCCAGTTCATGTAATAACTGGGTTGACTGTCCTAACAAACATACATACACACACACAAATATATACATACTGGCATTTATATACACAAATATATACATACTGGCATTTATATACACAAACATACATACATACATGAATTTATATACACATACATACATATATACATTTATATACACATACATACATTTCTAACTTCTTTACTAATTTGTTATAGGCAACATCTTTCTTTGTGCGGTCATGATATTCTTCACTTTTAACTTGTCACAGTCAAGGTTCAGATCGATAGAGTTCAATGAAGTCAAGAATCCCTTGGTTTTGTTTACGTGCCATCTCAACAAACAGCACTATAGTCACCGCTACCACATCGTCCACATGTAGTAGAAATGACAAGTTGAGAACTGCTGTACAGTTACGAATCCCCACACGCTCAGTTCAGTTACTCCTTTCAGTTAAAAATTTGGAACAATTTATTTGTATCAGTTTAACTGTAGAGTTTTGTTGAACTGACGAAATGACCAACTGAGATACCCACACACGTCCATTGTTAACTGACAGTTTTAACTGAACAGTTAAAACTGTCAGTTAAAACTGCACGTGTGTGGCCGGCTTTTAAAATTTAATTAATAAAATTAATAAATTATGCTATGAGGAGAATGTATGTACAGTTGGACACATGAATGGGAGGTACAGCCCCAAGTGAATGATGGTCAATTTCTCCCAATATCAAGTTCCTTATATAGTGCCAAATAGGATGGTGTGTGTGTGTGTGTGTTCCTTAGTGCCAAATAGGAGACACCATCAGGGGCAGAAGTCAGTATTGAGGATGGTAATAAAAAGTAAGTACCTGATAATAGACACACAATGGTTACTCAAATGGGACAAGTATATTTCACCTGCTGGGCTGTACCAACCATTCATGTGTCTCCATAGATAGATAGATAGATAGATAGATGTCACTACCACGATAGAGTTAGTCTGTTTCGTGACATAGTCTGGAGGAATCAGAAGTAAGCAGGAAAGAAGGAATTGGTGGTGAATAAAAAATAATAATGATGTGAATATTTTTAGCTCAAGGTCTTATCGTAATTATTGTTATTGTTCTTGTTCTTGTTCTTGTTATTCTTGGGGCGACAACTTTTTAAAAGGGGTTCAACTCACTCACTCACTCACTCACTCATTCTTCTTGGGTCGACCATTTCTTAAAAGGGGTTCAACTCACTCACTCACTCACTCACTCATTTCACTTGAATCATTAAGAGCCGGAACTTTGAATGGGTTTCCTTCATGTTCTTGTTTTATTTTTCCTTCCAACAAATATTTTTTTCATTGATGTTAATTAAAGAAAACAGAAAGTTAATTAATTGTTGCCACTCATTTTATTCAAGTTTACAGAGATCATACGAATGTTTATGTATGATTCAGTTATACATTATTTAATAATTTTACAAAGATTATACAGAATGTTATGTATAATTGAGTTATATAGTTGATATAAGTATAAGTATACATTGTGGTCCTCTTAGGGAGTGAGGCCTGAGTTGGCTTAAGTCTACAATTATTACTCTTAGGGAGTGAGGCCTGAGTTGGCTTAAGTCTACAAGGCTATTTCTTTCTCTTAGGGAGTGAGGCCTGAGTTGGCTTAAGTCTACAAGGCTATTTCTTTCTCTTAGGGAGTGAGGCCTGAGTTGGCTTGGATCCAATCGAGGAAGTAAGTGACTCTTGTAAAGCCATGAGGTAAACCTGACTCACAGCCAGCAGACGCTACGAAGGAAGTAACACCAGCGGTAACACCATTCCAATTCATGGGTCCACCAGAATCACCCTGTAACACAACATGTAACACAACATTACTTATATAAACACACAGTAAGTAGCACCAACAGTAACACCATTACAGTTTATAAGTGGACCAGAATAATCCTGTAACACAACATTAATCAATATATTTGATGAATGACTATTAAGGAAATATATTTGTGTGTGTATTTATTATTATTGTTGTTGTTTTAATACTTACACTACACACTCCCTTGCCTCCGATGCTGTCAGTATAGATATATATTTGTCTGTGTATGTATGTGTATGTGTGTATGTGTATGTATGTGTATGTATGTGTATGTGTATGTATGTGTATGTATGTGTATACTTGTTAGTTTAATACTTACACTACAGACACCTTTGCCTCCAATACTGTCAGTACAGATGTATGTGTATGTATGTGTATGTGTGTATGTATGTATATATATGTGTACGTGTATAATAATATTGTTATAGTTTAATACTTACACTACACACTCCCTTGCCTCCAATACTGCTGGTACAGATAATACCGTCATAGATGCTGTCAGTATAGATATATATATATATATGTACGTGTATGTATGTGTATGTATGTGTACGTGTATAATATTGTTGTTATATAGTTTAATACTTACACTACAGACTCCCTTGCCTCCAATACTGCTGGTACAGATAATACCGTCATAGATGGTGGAACCGTAAGTATTAGCACAGTCACTGTTGCTCAGAATGGGTACATCAACTTGTCTAAGTCTGTCAGTGATGCCACCAGCACCTGTATGTAAATAATAACACGTTATAAGTCTGTCAGTGATGCCACCAGCACCTGTATGTAAATAATAACACGTTATAAGTCTGTCAGTGATGCCACCAGCACCAGTATGTAAATAATAACACGTTATAAGTCTGTCAGTGATGCCACCAGCACCAGTATGTAAATAATAACACGTTATAAGTCTGTCAGTGATGCCACCAGCACCAGTATGTAAATAATAACACGTTATAAGTCTGTCAGTGATGCCACCAGCACCAGTATGTAAATAATAACACGTTATAAGTCTGTCAGTGATGCCACCAGCACCAGTATGTAAATAATAACACGTTATAAGTCTGTCAGTGATGCCACCAGCACCTGTATGTAAATAATAACACGTTATAAGTCTGTCAGTGATGCCACCAGCACCTGTATGTAAATAATAACACGTTATAAGTCTGTCAGTGATGCCACCAGCACCAGTATGTAAATAATAACACGTTATAAGTCTGTCAGTGATGCCACCAGCACCTGTATGTAAATAATAACACGTTATAAGTTACTGATTGAACATTACACACATTATTACACAGGTTATCTATTGTATATCAGATTCTATCTATCTATATCTATCTATAGAGCTCTGACTGACTGACTGACAGGTTATCTATTGTATAATCAGATTCTATCTATCTCCAAACTACTCCAGGCAACAGATTCCCTATTAGAAACACTGAAGCGTTCTGTGGCCTGGATTCTTTGGAGGGTTCATAGAGCTCCAGTAAGGGACCTCAAATGTTTTAAAACTCAGGTTGTAATTCCTTACTGTCTGAATCCTTGCCCCAGCCAGATGGAGTGACGATGGTACCAACACTTGGGTCCGTAGAGGTCAGAGAAATAGAACCGATGTTGGCTGTTAAATAATAAAGAAAGAACAAATATAATAACAATAATAATAACAATAACAACAATAATAATGTCAGAGAAACAGAACCGATGTTGGCTGTTCAGTAGTAAACAAACAACAAATATAATAACAATAATAATAATAATAACAACAATAATAATAATAACAATATATAAACAATATAATTATGTATATATAGTGTAATTAACTCCTCTCATTATTATTATTTATTTATTTATTTATGTATTTATTGACACACATGTGGTATTACATTGTGTGTGTGTAATGGATGTGTAACTATGGATGTGTGTGTGTGTGTGTGTGTGTGTGTGTGTGTTGTACAGTTAGTGTGTGTAATGTTGGATGTGTTAAGTTAGGCTAGGTTAGGTTAGATTAAGGTTAGTTTAAGTTAGATTAAGGTTAGATTAAGGTACAGGAACATACCATTAAAGGTAACAGGAGAGGGCAGCTGGATGAGACCAATATCATTACGTAGGTTAGGTTAAGGTTAGGTTAGGTTAAGGTTAAGGTTAAGGTTAAGGTTAGATTAAGGTTAGATTAAGGTTAGATTAAGGTACAGGAACATACCATTAAAGGCAACAGGTGAGGGCAGCTGGATGAGACCAATATCATTACGTAGGTTAGGTTAAAGTTAGGTTAGGTTAGATTAGGGTTAGGTTAGGTTAGGTTAAGGTTAATAAACATACCATTAAAGGTAACAGGTGAGGGCAGCTGGATGAGACCAATATCATTACGTAGGTTAGGTTAAAGTTAGGTTAGGTTAAGGTTAGGTTAGGATTAGTTTAAGGTTAGGTTAAGGTTAGATTAAGGTTATATAAGGTTAATAAACATACCATTAAAGGCAACAGGTGAGGGCAGCTGGATGAGACCAATATCATTACGTAGGTTAGGTTAAAGTTAGGTTAGGTTAAGGTTAGGTTAGGTTAAGGTTAATACACATACCATTAAAGGTAACAGGTGAGGGCAGCTGGATGAGACCAATATCATTACGTAGGTTAGGTTAGGTTAGGTTAGGTTAAGGTTAAGGTTAGGTTAAGGTTAAGGTTAGTTTAAGTTAGATTAAGGTTAGATTAAGGTACAGGAACATACCATTAAAGGCAACAGGTGAGGGCAGCTGGATGAGACCAATATCATTACGTAGAGTGATGGGACCATAGTTCTCATGAGTGATGAGGTTGGTGGCCCTCACGGTGACTTGTTCAGGTTCATTGATGGAAATGTCATGTGCTCCCATCACGACATCAACATATGAGGCCCTGTAATAATAATAATAATAATAATAATAATAATAACAATAACAACAATAATAATAATAATAACAACAATGTCATGTGCTCCCATGACGACATCAACATATGAGGCCCTGTAATAACATCAACATATGAGGCCCTGTAATAATAATAATAATACTACATCAACATATGAGGCCCTGTAATAACAACAACATATGAGGCCCTGTAATAACAACAACATATGAGGCCCTGTAATGACAACAACATATGAGGCCCTGTAATGACAACAACATATGAGGCCCTGTAATGACAACAACAACAATAACAACAACAACAACAATGTCATGTGCTCCCATGACGACATCAACATATGAGGCCCTGTAATAACATCAACATATGAGGCCCTGTAATAACAACAACATATGAGGCCCTGTAATAACATCAACATATGAGGCCCTGTAATGACAACAACATATGAGGTCCTGTAATAACATCAACATATGAGGCCCTGTAATGACAACAACATATGAGGCCCTGTAATGACAACAACATATGAGGCCCTGTAATAACAACAACATATGAGGCCCTGTAATAACATCAACATATGAGGCCCTGTAATGACAACAACATATGAGGCCCTGTAATGACAACAACATATGAGGCCCTGTAATGACAACAACATATGAGGCCCTGTAATGACAACAACATATGAGGCCCTGTAATAACAACAACATATGAGGCCCTGTAATGACAACAACATATGAGGTCCTGTAATAATAATAACAACAATAACAACAACAATGTCATGTGCTCCCATCACGACATCAACATATGAGGCCCTGTAATAATAATAATAATAATACATCAACATATGAGGCCCTGTAATAATAATAATAATAATACATCAACATATGAGGCCCTGTAATAACAACAACAACAACAATGTCATGTGCTCCCATTACTACAACAACATATGAGGCCCTGTAATGACAACAACAACAACAACAATAAACATTGGTTCGTAGAGCGAGGACTTGGCGAAAGTATGGCAAAATTCAGACCCCTTGATTTTCGACCTAATGCTCAAATGGCGAGTTTTAAGTAACAAGTAGCATTAGAAGCAGAAATGAACACAGCAAGTTATAGAAATGAACATAGCAGGTTACAGAAATGAACATAGCAGGTTACAGAATAAGTCTCATCAAAATGGAATCTGGAGAACTGAAGTTATAACAGTTTGAAGATATTGACGTATCACGAGTGTACATACATACACACACATACACATACATACACATACACATACATACATACACACATACAGTACATACATACATACACACCCATCAGTACAGTGAGCAGCTGTGAGGACCCATTGGTTTGAGATGAGTGAACCTCCACAGAACACACACACATACAGTACATACACACACATATATACATACATATACATACATACATACATACATACCCATCAGTACAGTGAGCAGCTGTGAGGACCCATTGGTTTGAGATGAGTGAACCTCCACAGAACCAACCTCCACTGAAGAACAAACCAACTTGATGTGGAAACGAATGTGCCGTGGCCTCACTACCTCCAACAATACGTTCTGTAAGTATTAAGTATATATATACACACATATATTATATACACACATATATACATACACACACACACATATATATATATATATATATACACACTACTTGATGTGGAAACGAGTGTGCCGTGGCCTCACTACCTCCAACAATACGTTCTGTAAGTATTAAGTATATATATACACACATATATTATATACACACATATATACATACACACACATACACACACTACTTGATGTGGCCACGAATGTGCCGTGGCCTCACTACCTCCAACAATACGTTCTGTAATAAGTGTTATTACGTTCAGTCATACATACATATATACATACATACATACAGTCGCCTCACTACCTCCAACAATACGTTCTGAAAGTGTTCAATAAATCATTTATACATACATACACACACATATACATACACACACATCAGTAATAAAGTATAATAATAATAACAATAATAATACTAATATTAATACTACTACTACTACTCACGTGACTTGACAGGACCAATGGGTGTCAGTTTTGGCATGGGTGACTTCCATGTCCAGGGTTTGCCAGCTGCAGGGTTACCACTCTGTCAAGTATGTAACAATCACAAGTTATTAAGTTAGGTTAGGTTAGGTTAGGTTAGGTTAGGTTACGTTAGGTTAGGTTAGGTTAGGTTAGGTTAGGTTAAGTTAGGTTAGGTTACGTTAGGTTAGGTTACCACTCTGTCAAGTAATGAAACAAACACAAGTTATTAAGTTAGGTTAGGTTAGGTTAGGTTAGGTTAGGTTAGGTTACGTTAGGTTAGGTTAGGTTAGGTTAGGTTAAGTTAGGTTAGGTTACGTTAGGTTAGGTTACGTTACCACTCTGTCAAGTATGTAACAATCACAAGTTATTAAGTTAGGTTAGGTTAGGTTAGGTTACGTAAGGTTAGGTTAGGTTAGGTTAGGTTAGGTTATTTGGTGTTGGTAAATTTGGAGCAACTGAATCTTCGAACCTATTTTTCGAAGCAACAACAGAACACCATTATTATTTGTTATTCTCTGTAAGAATACAAGTTGAATACAAAATTATGTTATAATGCAGAATACAAATGTTACAAATCTGTATTACATGAAAAATACAAGTGTTGAACGAGAGTAAAATACAAATGTTATAATGCAGAATACAAGTGTTACAAATCTGTATTACATGGAAAATACAAGTGTTGAACCAGGGAAAAATACAAGAAAAATACAAGTATTGAATGAGTGGAAAATACATGAAAAATACAAGTATTGAACGAGGGAAAAATTACAAGAAAATTACAAGTTTTGAACGAGAATAAAATACAAATGTTATAAAGCAGAATACAAGTGTTACAAATGTATATTACATGGAATATAAATACTATTATTACTTACAGCAGCAGCAACACAAAAGACAAGAACAGCAAACTTAGCAATCATCTTGGACTGACTGACTGACTGACTGTGAGTGATTCAAGCAACTCTTTCTACATCTTATATACTCATTGCTTGTCTCGTGTTGCTGTTGTTGTTGTTGTTGTTGTTGTTGGGGTACGTACAGGTTGAGGTATAGAAAAAAAAAAGTTTGTGTGTGTGTGTGTTTTTTTTTTTTTCGTGGGAATTTTTTGGGTGTGTGTGTGTATGTGTGTGTTTTGTTTTGTTTTTTATATGTGAGTTCGTGGGAGTTTTGTGTCTGTGTCTGTGTGTGTGTGTGTGTGTGTGACTGTAACAGTGTGTGTGTGTGTGTATTTTTTTTTTTATTATCCTTTTTGGGAAAATTTGTGTGTGTGTGTGTGTGTGTGTGTGTGTGTGTGTGTGTGTGTGA
>JAWZYT010001323.1:52500-120000 GCA_034508575.1 Petrolisthes manimaculis | reverse complement strand
ATCAAGTAGTGTGTGTATGTGTGTGTATGTATATATGTGTGTATATAATATATGTGTGTATATATATACTTAATACTTACAGAACGTATTGTTGGAGGTAGTGAGGCCACGGCACACTCGTTTCCACATCAAGTAGTGTGTATATATATATATATATATATGTGTGTGTGTGTATGTATATATGTGTGTATATAATATATGTGTGTATATATATACTTAATACTTACAGAACGTATTGTTGGAGGTAGTGAGGCCACGGCACATTCGTTTCCACATCAAGTTGGTTTGTTCTTCAGTGGAGGTTGGTTCTGTGGAGGTTCACTCATCTCAAACCAATGGGTCCTCACAGCTGCTCACTGTACTGATGGGTATGTATGTATGTATGTATGTACTGTATGTATATATGTGTGTGTATGTACTGTATGTGTGTGTGTTCTGTGGAGGTTCACTCATCTCAAACCAATGGGTCCTCACAGCTGCTCACTGTACTGATGGGTGTGTATGTATGTATGTACTGTATGTGTGTATGTATGTATGTGTATGTGTATGTATGTGTATGTGTGTGTATGTATGTACACTCGTGATACGTCAATATCTTCAAACTGTTATAACTTCAGTTCTCCAGATTCCATTTTGATGAGACTTATTCTGTAACCTGCTATGTTCATTTCTGTAACCTGCTATGTTCATTTCTATAACTTGCTGTGTTCATTTCTGCTTCTAATGCTACTTGTTACTTAAAACTCGCCATTTGAGCATTAGGTCGAAAATCAAGGGGTCTGAATTTTGCCATACTTTCGCCAAGTCCTCGCTCTACGAACCAATGTTTATTGTTGTTGTTGTTGTTGTCATTACAGGGCCTCATATGTTGTTGTAGTAATGGGAGCACATGACATTGTTGTTGTTGTTGTTATTACAGGGCCTCATATGTTGATGTATTATTATTATTATTATTACAGGGCCTCATATGTTGATGTATTATTATTATTATTATTACAGGGCCTCATATGTTGATGTCGTGATGGGAGCACATGACATTGTTGTTGTTATTGTTGTTATTATTATTACAGGACCTCATATGTTGTTGTCATTACAGGGCCTCATATGTTGTTGTTATTACAGGGCCTCATATGTTGTTGTCATTACAGGGCCTCATATGTTGTTGTCATTACAGGGCCTCATATGTTGATGTTATTACAGGGCCTCATATGTTGTTGTCATTACAGGGCCTCATATGTTGTTGTCATTACAGGGCCTCATATGTTGATGTTATTACAGGGCCTCATATGTTGTTGTCATTACAGGGCCTCATATGTTGTTGTCATTACAGGGCCTCATATGTTGTTGTCATTACAGGGCCTCATATGTTGTTGTCATTACAGGGCCTCATATGTTGATGTTATTACAGGGCCTCATATGTTGTTGTTATTACAGGGCCTCATATGTTGTTGTTATTACAGGGCCTCATATGTTGATGTTATTACAGGGCCTCATATGTTGTTGTCATTACAGGACCTCATATGTTGTTGTCATTACAGGGCCTCATATGTTGTTGTCATTACAGGGCCTCATATGTTGTTGTCATTACAGGGCCTCATATGTTGATGTTATTACAGGGCCTCATATGTTGTTGTCATTACAGGGCCTCATATGTTGATGTCATTACAGGGCCTCATATGTTGATGTCGTGATGGGAGCACATGACATTGTTGTTGTTATTGTTGTTGTTGTCATTACAGGACCTCATATGTTGTTGTCATTACAGGGCCTCATATGTTGATGTTATTACAGGGCCTCATATGTTGATGTTATTACAGGGCCTCATATGTTGATGTTATTACAGGGCCTCATATGTTGATGTTATTACAGGGCCTCATATGTTGATGTCGTCATGGGAGCACATGACATTGTTGTTGTTGTTGTTGTTGTTGTTGTTGTTATTACAGGGCCTCATATGTTGTTGTTATTACAGGGCCTCATATGTTGTTGTCATTACAGGGCCTCATATGTTGATGTCGTGATGGGAGCACATGACATTGTTGTTGTTGTTGTTGTTGTTGTCATTACAGGGCCTCATATGTTGTTGTCATTACAGGGCCTCATATGTTGATGTCATTACAGGGCCTCATATGTTGTTGTCATTACAGGGCCTCATATGTTGATGTAGTATTATTATTATTATTACAGGGCCTCATATGTTGATGTAGTATTATTATTATTATTACAGGGCCTCATATGTTGATGTAGTATTATTATTATTATTACAGGGCCTCATATGTTGATGTTATTACAGGGCCTCATATGTTGATGTCGTCATGGGAGCACATGACATTGTTGTTGTTGTTGTTATTGTTGTTGTTGTCATTACAGGGCCTCATATGTTGTTGTCATTACAGGGCCTCATATGTTGTTGTCATTACAGGGCCTCATATGTTGTTGTTATTACAGGGCCTCATATGTTGATGTAGTATTATTATTATTATTACAGGGCCTCATATGTTGATGTTATTACAGGGCCTCATATGTTGATGTCGTCATGGGAGCACATGACATTGTTGTTATTATTATTATTATTGTTGTTATTGTTATTATTATTATTATTATTATTATTATTATTACAGGGCCTCATATGTTGATGTCGTGATGGGAGCACATGACATTTCCATCAATGAACCTGAACAAGTCACCGTGAGGGCCACCAACCTCATCACTCATGAGAACTATGGTCCCATCACTCTACGTAATGATATTGGTCTCATCCAGCTGCCCTCACCTGTTGCCTTTAATGGTATGTTCCTGTACCTTAATCTAACCTTAATCTAACTTAAACTAACCTTAACCTTAACCTAACCTTAACCTTAACCTAACCTAACCTAACCTAACCTACGTAATGATATTGGTCTCATCCAGCTGCCCTCTCCTGTTACCTTTAATGGTCAGTATATTAACCTTAATCTAACCTTAATCTAACCTTAACCTAACCTTAATCTAACCTTAACCTTAACCTAACCTTAATCTAACCTAACCTACGTAATGATATTGGTCTCATCCAGCTGCCCTCTCCTGTTGCCTTTAATGGTATGTTCCTGTACCTTAATCTAACCTTAATCTAACTTAAACTAACCCTAACCTTAACCTAACCTTAACCTTAACCTAACCTAACCTAACCTTAACCTAACCTTAACCTAACCTACGTAATGATATTGGTCTCATCCAGCTGCCCTCTCCTGTTGCCTTTAATGGTATGTTCCTGTACCTTAATCTAACCTTAATCTAACTTAAACTAACCCTAACCTTAACCTAACCTTAACCTTAACCTAACCTAACCTAACCTTAACCTAACCTTAACCTAACCTACGTAATGATATTGGTCTCATCCAGCTGCCCTCTCCTGTTGCCTTTAATGGTATGTTCCTGTACCTTAATCTAACCTTAACCTAACCTTAAACTAACCTTAACCTAACTTAAACTAACCTAAACTAACCTAACCTAACCTTAACCAAACCTTATCCTAACCTAACTTAACACATCCACCATTACACACACTAACTGTACAACAAACACACACACACACACACATCCATAGTTACACATCCATTACACACACACAAATGTAATACCACATGTGTGTCAATAAATACATAAATAAATAAATAAATAATAATAATGAGAGGAGTTAATTACACTATATATACATAATTATATTGTTTATATATTGTTATTATTATTATTGTTGTTATTGTTATTATTATTGTTATTATATTTGTTCTTTCTTTACTACTGAACAGCCAACATCGGTTCTCTTTCTCTGACATTATTATTGTTGTTATTGTTATTATTATTGTTATTATATTTGTTCTTTGTTTATTATTTAACAGCCAACATCGGTTCTATTTCTCTGACCTCTACGGACCCAAGTGTTGGTACCATCGTCACTCCATCTGGCTGGGGCAAGGATTCAGACAGTAAGGAATTACAACCTGAGTTTAAAACTTTTGAGGTCCCTTACTGGAGCTCTATGAACCCTCCAAATAATCCAGGCCACAGAACCCTTCAGTGTTTCTAATAGGGAATCTGTTGCCTGGAGTAGTTTGGAGATAGATAGAATCTGATTATACAATAGATAACCTGTCAGTCAGTCAGTCAGTCAGTCAGAGCTCTAGATAGATATAGATAGATAGAATCTGATTATACAATAGATAACCTGTGTAATAATGTGTTATTATTTACATACAGGTGCTGGTGGCATCACTGACAGACTTATAACGTGTTATTATTTACATACTGGTGCTGGTGGCATCACTGACAGACTTATAACGTGTTATTATTTACATACAGGTGCTGGTGGCATCACTGACAGACTTATAACGTGTTATTATTTACATACAGGTGCTGGTGGCATCACTGACAGACTTATAACGTGTTATTATTTACATACAGGTGCTGGTGGCATCACTGACAGACTTATAACGTGTTATTATTTACATACAGGTGCTGGTGGCATCACTGACAGACTTATAACGTGTTATTATTTACATACAGGTGCTGGTGGCATCACTGACAGACTTATAACGTGTTATTATTTACATACAGGTGCTGGTGGCATCACTGACAGACTTATAACGTGTTATTATTTACATACTGGTGCTGGTGGCATCACTGACAGACTTATAACGTGTTATTATTTACATACTGGTGCTGGTGGCATCACTGACAGACTTATAACGTGTTATTATTTACATACTGGTGCTGGTGGCATCACTGACAGACTTATAACGTGTTATTATTTACATACAGGTGCTGGTGGCATCACTGACAGACTTATAACGTGTTATTATTTACATACAGGTGCTGGTGGCATCACTGACAGACTTATAACGTGTTATTATTTACATACAGGTGCTGGTGGCATCACTGACAGACTTATAACGTGTTATTATTTACATACAGGTGCTGGTGGCATCACTGACAGACTTAGACAAGTTGATGTACCCATTCTGAGCAACAGTGACTGTGCTAATACTTACGGTGCCACCATCTATGACGGTATTATCTGTACCAGCAGTATTGGAGGCAAGGGAGTCTGTAGTGTAAGTATTAAACTACCTAGCATACACATACATACATACATACACGTACATATATATATCTATACCACCATCTATGACGGTATTATCTGTACCAGCAGTATTGGAGGCAAAGGTGTTTGTAGTGTAAGTATTAAACTATAACAATATTATTATACACGTACACATATATACACACACATACACGTACACATATATATCTGTACCACCATCTATGACGGTATTATCTGTACCAGCAGTATTGGAGGCAAGGGAGTGTGTAGTGTAAGTATTAAACTACCTAGCATACACATATATACACATACATACACGTACATATATATATATACACCAGCATCTATGACGGTATTATCTGTACCAGCAGTATTGGAGGCAAGGGAGTCTGTAGTGTAAGTATTAAACTATAACAATAATATTATACACGTACACATATATACACATACATACACGTACACATATATATCTATACTGACAGTATCTATGACGGTATTATCTGTACCAGCAGTATTGGAGGCAAGGGAGTCTGTAGTGTAAGTATTAAACTATAACAATATTATTATACACGTACACATATATACACATACATACACGTACATATATATATCTATACCAGCATCTATGACGGTATTATCTGTACCAACAGTATTGGAGGCAAGGGAGTTTTTGCTGACAGGGCTGATAACCTCTGGCATCAGTGTCATTATTAACGTGTCCCAAGCAAGGATCTAACCTCTATCACTGTGCTAGCCAGAGTCTACTTACTTACTGTGTGTTTATATAAGTAATGTGTTGTGTGTGTTACTGTGTGTTTATATAAGTAATGTGTTGTGTGTGTTACTGTGTGTTTATATAAGTAATGTGTTGTGTGTGTTACTGTGTGTTTATATAAGTAATGTGTTGTGTGTGTTACTGTGTGTTTATATAAGTAATGTGTTGTGTGTGTTACTGTGTGTTTATATAAGTAATGTGTTGTGTGTGTTACTGTGTGTTTATATAAGTAATGTGTTGTGTGTGTTACTGTGTGTTTATATAAGTAATGTGTTGTGTGTGTTACTGTGTGTTTATATAAGTAATGTGTTGTGTGTGTTACATGTTGTGTGTTAATATAAATAACGTCTTGTTACAGGGTGATTCTGGTGGACCCATGAATTGGAATGGTGTTACCGCTGGTGTTACTTCCTTCGTAGCGTCTGCTGGCTGTGAGTCAGGTTTACCTCATGGCTTTACAAGAGTCACTTACTTCCTCGATTGGATCCAAGCCAACTCAGGCCTCACTCCCTAAGAGGAATACTAAATAGCCTTGTAGACTTAAGCCAACTCAGGCCTCACTCCCTAAGAGTAATAATTGTAGACTTAAGCCAACTGAGGCCTCACTCCCTAAGAGTAATACTAAATAGCCTTGTAGACATTGGTGGTGGGTACAGTGGCCAGGAAACAACATGACATACAGATGGACACATACAATGACGTCTTGTTGTTGCTTGGATGAGTTTTTGTGGAGGAATCATTTACTCCACATTTACCACCAGTCTACTCGACTCTTAAAATAATAATAATAATAATAATAATAATAACTCGACTACAAGTTGGTTTATTATTATTATTATTATTATTATTATTATTATTATTATTATTATTCCAGTCTAGACCACATTGTATACTTATACTTATATCAACTATATAACTCAATTATACATAACATCTGTATGTAAATTATAAAACTAAATCATACATAAACATTCGTATGATCTTTGTAAGGCTATTAAATCATGTATAATTGAATCATACATAAACATCTGTATGCAAATTATAAAACTAAATCATACAATAACATCTCTGTATAACTGAATCATACATAAACATTCTGTATGATCTCTGTATAACTGAAATAAAATGAGTGGCAATAATTAATTAACTTTCTGTTTTCTTTAATTAACATCATTGGAAAAAGTATTATTTTGTTGGAAGGAAAAAAAAAAAAAATATATTCACATCATTATTATTATTAATTTCTATTCACCACCAAATCCTTCTTTCCTGCTTACTTCTGCTTCCTCCAGACTATGTCACGAAACAAACTCCTGTGTTATTGTTTTAAGTAGTGTGTAGCTGCTTGTATTAAATTAAAAGATGGTAGTTAACCTATTTATAGGAAAGTTTATCATCTAAGGAACAGAGGGAAGCTGTCAAACTCTTACAGGAGTTATATACCCCTATAGGGATGATTATATTTTGATAGATAGATAGATAGATAGATAGATAGATAGATAGATAGATAGATAGATAGATAGATAGATAGATAGATAGATAGATAGATAGATAGATAGATAGATAGATAGATAGATAGATAGATAGATAGATAGATAGATAGATAGATAGATAGATAGATAGATAGATAGATAGATAGATAGATAGATAGATAGATAGATAGATAGATAGATAGATAGATAGATAGATAGATAGATAGATAGATAGATAGATAGATAGATAGATAGATAGATAGATAGATAGATAGATAGATAGATAGATAGATAGATAGATAGATAGATAGATAGATAGATAGATAGATAGATAGATAGATAGATAGATAGATAGATAGATAGATAGATAGATAGATAGATAGATAGATAGATAGATAGATAGATAGATAGATAGATAGATAGATAGATAGATAGATAGATAGATAGATAGATAGATAGATAGATAGATAGATAGATAGATAGATAGATAGATAGATAGATAGATGGATGGATGGATGGATGGATGGATGGATGGATGGATGGATGGATGGATGGATAGATAGATAGATAGATAGATAGATAGATAGATAGATAGATAGATAGATAGATAGATAGATAGATAGATAGATAGATAGATAGATAGATAGATAGATAGATAGATAGATAGATAGATAGATAGACAGATAGATAGATAGATAGATAGATAGATACTGTATAAATGGACGTGTGTGTGTGTGTGTGTGTGTGTGCCTCGTGTCATATAAAGTTTTTTTTTATGTTAATATCAAAATATTAAAAAGTTAATCTGAGTTTTAATGATAAATATATAAATGATTGATAACTGGGTGTATTTTCGTATGATTAATATATAAATACACACACACATACATACATACATGCATACACGTACATACAATATAGTACATACACTCCTTTTATTAATAATTAATATATAAGGTAAACAGATATTGCTACCTGAATACCTGCCAAAATATGTACTTATAATAATTTACTTAATACTTAATAAATTGTAATATGATATTAAAATGTCAATGAACTGCCCAAAATGTTACATGTTGTGATTATTTTATGTTATAATTCCATAATCTCACATCAACATACTGCATTATTATTATAGTCAACACACAAATATATAATTTAACAAAACTGTCATATTAAAATATCATATAAATATGTTTCAGAATATTTATTTCATTTATTCTTTAACTTGTATATTGAAAACTGCAAATATAAAATTGTTGGTCATTTATATAATATTACGTTTTATGTCTTAAAATAGAAAACTTTCTTTTGAATGGTATAACTAAAGAATAATATATAAATAAGGTAAATAATAAATTGGACAGGTGGAGTAAGGTTACTTTTATTTTTCCCTAAATAATTATTGTCCTTATTTTGGGGAGTTGACAGCTCTGACAAGTCCATCCATCTTTGTTGCTTATTAAGGAAGTATCAGAGCTGAAACATATTGACTTTAACACACAACATCAATTACATTATCCCACAACTACATACCACAATAACTACATACCACAACAACTACATACCACAACAACTACATACCACAACAACTACATACCACAACAACTACATACCACAACAACTACATACCACAACAACTACATACCACAACAACTACATACCACAACAACTACATACCACAACAACTACATACCACAACAACTACATACCACAACAACTACATACCACAACAACTACATACCACAACAACTACATACCACAACAACTACATACCACAACAACTACATACCACAACAACTACATACCACAACAACTACATACCACAACAACTACATACCACAACAACTACATACCACAACAACTATATACCACAACAACTACATACCACAACAACTACATACCACAACAACTACATACCACAACAACTACATACCACAACAACTACATACCACAACAACTACATACCACAACAACTACATACCACAACAACTACATACCACAACAACTACATACCACAACAACTACATACCACAACAACTACATACCACAACAACTACATACCACAACAACTACATACCACAACAACTACATACCACAACAACTACATACCACAACAACTACATACCACAACAACTACATACCACAACAACTACATACCACAACAACTACATACCACAACAACTACATACCACAACAACAACTGAGGGACCTTACCGGAGTGTCGCCAGAAATGTTCAAGAGGAAACTCGACCAGTGGTTGCAGAAACTACCTGATTGACCACCGACACTAGATTACCCCAAACTCCAACACAAACACGTACACTCCCATAAATCACCAGAGAGGCAGAGGGGCAGGGGGGGGGGGATGGAGTACACGGGAGCGAGTGGAGCCAAAACACACTCCCACACATCACCAGAGAGGCAGGCAGGGGGGGGGGAGGATGGAGTACACGGGAGTGAGTGGAGGCGACACATTAGCCGCGCCATTACCAGGCAAAATCCTCAAAAAGTAAAAAAAAGTCAAAGTCATTACAATACAACAGTCATTAGTATTTACCTTATTTACATATTAGTCTTCAGTTATACCCTTCAAAAGAAAGTTTTCTATTTTTAAACAGAAAATGTAATATTATATAAATGACCAACAATTTTATATTTGCAGTTTTCAATATACAAGTTAAAGAATAAATGAAATAAATATTCTGAAACATATTTATATGATATTTTAATATGACAGTTTTGTTAAATTATATATTTGTGTGTTGACTATAATAATAATGCAGTATGTTGATGTGAGATTATGGAATTATAACATAAAATAATCACAACATGTAATATTTAAATAAACAATGTTATATAGACTAGTTCATTGATAATTATTCTTACGATGATGATTCTATAACATATAGAGATATTTTGGCAGGTCTCCGGGTATTTACCTGTTGACCTTAATTAAATATTAAGATGAGTGTATGTACAGTTGTGGTCAAAAATAATCATCCATATAGGGGTAATAACTCACGTAAGATTTTGACAGCTTCCTTCTGTTCCTTAGATGATAAACTTTCATATACATAGATTTAAGTACCATCTTTTAATTTACTACAAGCAGCTACACACTATTTAAAACAATAACACACACACACACACTACTTAAAACAATAACACACACACACACACACACTACTTAAAACAATAACACACACACACACATACTACTTAAAACAATAACACACACACACACACTACTTAAAACAATAACACATACACATACACTACTTAAAACAATAACACACACACACACACTACTTAAAACAATAACACACACACACACACACTACTTAAAACAATAACACACACACACACACTACTTAAAACAATAACACACACACACACACTACTTAAAACAATAACACACACACACACACTACTTAAAACAATAACACACACACACACAACCTACTTAAAACAATAACACACACACACACACAACTTAAAACAATAACACACACACACACACACTACTTAAAACAATAACACACACACACACACTATTTAAAACAATAACACACACACACACACACACTACTTAAAACAATAACACACACACACACACATACTACTTAAAACAATAACACACACACACACACTACTTAAAACAATAACACACACACACACACTACTTAAAACAATAACACACACACACACACTACTTAAAACAATAACACACACACACACACACTACTTAAAACAATAACACACACACACACACACACTACTTAAAACAATAACACACACACACACACTACTTAAAACAATAATATCAGATGTAAACATGAAAACATTAAACAGCAAATTGTTAAAGTTACCCATATGTGGATTATTAATATTAATGTACAGTGAGTGGCAAAAGTCGTGTCGCCTCACTCACCACGTCTTCAATTATAACATAAAAGTTAATCCTCGTATAACACATTCACGCTACAGAAATACGACATTCAGGGAGTAAATTAATATTCTACTCTGTTTTTCTAGTTTACGATCCCATGAAGCTTATATTTCCATACTTACTTCATGACTTTACAGATGTGGCGACACGACTTTTAATAGCACCGCTCGGCTCGCATTAAGTGTGGATTTTTTAATTTTTTATTCTATATTGGGTACATACATCGACCAAATTGCATATAGAGTGATTATCGACCCTTCTTCTATGATTTTAGTATTCCAGTAAACATCTTAAAGACGTTAAAGTACATATTAATGAGCTAGTAATATAGTTTGAGGTGTTTTATTGTGTTGTACTATTTTTGATGGATTGTAAATTACGCGCAACCGCCCTTCTAAAACTAGGTAATGATTTTAATACATAATAATGTCCTGTTCATGACCTTTTCAATGGTACAAATATAAATGGGGGGTCGAAACGTGAGTTATGCTGTACCTTAATTATGGGAGGCTCTGGTCCTAATAGGAGTCGTCGCTCGGTGCTATCCATAATGTTGGTTTACATTTCGGACTTATAGAACAGGAGCGGATGGGCTCTGTTCCAATTTTTTATATATATTTTTTCCTTGATCACTTTATATAGCTGTTTTATAGCATTTAGAGTCGTTTTTAGATGGGGGAAATCACTTGTTATGCCCAAATTGCAGCCCAATCCCTTACCCAACAATCTTGGGAGAGGCGTTGGCAACCGGGGGTTTTGGGTGCGGGAAAAATGCGTAATCCGAGCCAACTTTTAAAAATTAACCTGACCTGACCTAACCTAACCTAGACTAGGGCAGACTACCGGGACCTAACCGGGGCAGACTACTGGGACCTAACCTTTACATTTGATAATGTACGGGAAGAAACATGGCTGGGCTTCTAAACAGTGATCTCATTGGCTAGTCATTTATATTTGTACCATTGAAAAGGTCATCAACAGGTCATTATTATGTATTAAAATTATTATTGGTTTCATCACAATATAAAATTTCATGTATGCACCGCGCGCTCCTGTTCTATAAGTCCGAAATGTAAACCAACATTATGGATAGCACCGAGCGACGACTCCTATTATAGGTCCAGATGCTTACCTATGAATACTTACCTATGAATTGATAGTGGGGATATAAGAGATCTCTTGTGTGGTCCCCACCTCTTAAGACATGTCAGCCAAAATATTTTCTATACCCATATATCTATCGTACCGTGATTTAAATGTGGCTATTGTAGGCGCAGTTACTATTCTATCCAGAGCCTCCCATAATTAAGGTACAGCATAACTCACGTTTCGACCCCCATTTATATTTGTACCATTGAAAAGGTCATGAACAGGACACTATTATGTATTAAAATCATTACCTAGTTTTAGAAGGGCGGTTGCGCGTATACAACCCTTTTCTATTTTAACACAGAAAACGTAATATTATATAAATGACCAACAATTTTATATTTGCAGTTTTCAATACACAAGTTAAAGAATAAATGAAATAAATATTCTGAAACATATTTATATGATATTTTAATATTACAGTTTTGTTAAATTATATATTTGTGTGTTGACTATAATAATAATGCAGTATGTTGATGTGAGATTATGGAACTATAACATAAAATAACCACAACATGTAATATTTTGATAAGTTGTGTTATATTGGCCAGTTCATTGACACTTAATTCTTAATTCTTAATTAAAGGCTTAATTAATTTATACAAATTTTGGCAGGTTTTCAGGTAACGATATCTGTTGACCTTATATATTAATTAATATTATTATTAAAAGGAGTGTGTGTATGTATTGTACCACATTATCCGTCCAGACTCTGTGCAGTTCAGACCTCGTCCTCGTTCTCTGCATAGCGCCAACAGTTACCACGTATTGTCCGTTGGAGCTACCTTGGTTTCCGAGGCCTCTTGCCAGCAATACTCTGTTGTTTCTTTGACTGTGTACAGTAAATAGTAACGTAATTTGCAGCGTTTTTGTTGCACTGCTGTTGTGCACCTTCTGTGTTTTTGTCTTTGTTTGAGGACATCATGTAGTGCAATGCTAGTTAGTAGATAGTTGTTCCCTACACCACCAGACCCGCAGTACTCACTGCCTCAGGGGTAGTCCCTGTGGTAGTGGGGCCCAGTAGTCTGGTGTGTCATTTGGGCACCTCTTTTTCTCCAACTATTCTTTTCTTCCATATTTTCCGCGACCTCTTGGGCCTACGGTTGTCTCATATTTCTGAGCAACGGTATTCGCTTGGGAGGTGGGTTCTGACTACACCACCCCTCGCATTAGGCAGGTTCGGTGGTGGGAAAGTTCATTCCGTACTATAACTCCGATCCCCTATAGCTGGTAAGACTACGGCAGACAATATTGGAACCCCTACGGCTGACAGACCAAGGCGACAAGATATAGATATTCCTTCCCAGAATGCTCGTTATGTGAATGTACGTTGTGTTGATGTTTCTCAATCTCTGAAGACTGTTAACCCATTTATCATCAAAAAGGTCCTTGATGGTCAGGTGGGTGGCAGTCTGGAATTTGCTAAGAATTGTGAGATGGTAGTCTCCTGGTTAAAGTGCTCAACTCTCCCAGGTTAAGGATTTACTTAATTAAACTGACGCAGATTCATACTTTCAAGGTGAAAACCATCATTCCATTTGGACCAAATACTTGTAAGGGCGTCATATTCCATAGGGATTTGGCTGACTTGGATGATGCAGACATTCTTGACGGAATGAAGGACCAGGGCGCGTGTTGTGGAAGTACAAAGTATGACCAGCAGGAGAGAGAACAAGAGAGAGAAATTTGGCCTCTGTTTCATGACTTTTGCTGCTGCTCAGAGATACCGGATACTGTTAAGATTGGATACGAAATTGTTGGTTGTGTTGGATTTATGGCTATCAACCAGCGACATATATTTTTTTATAGTCAAAGGTCATTAATTAAGCCAGTCTAGTCCATTTTATTCTATTAATTTATTGTGGCGAGTTCCTCCTTTGTCCTATAGTCCCCGTTTCTTTCCTTGCGCTTCCCGCTTCGTTTCTCTTGGTATTTCCCAGCATGCCTCACTAATCACCAAGCTACCCCTTTTCTCCGGGTCACTGCCCCGGTCACTTGGCTTTCCCGCTCTTACCCGTCAACACCTCTACAACCTTGATCCTGCCTACAGGTACTCGCCTTGCCACTACACTCACTCGCCCACGTGTACCCAAGTCCCACCTATGTATGAGTCCTGCACAACAATAAACTTGTGACTGTGTTACCGGAGAGCTGTGTTCACCCTGTGCCTATAGTAGGGGTAGAAATCTACTACATTATAATTTTATAAGGTCATAAAGTTTTGTCTCCCTCAGAAAACTCAGCAGTTTGTTTATAATATTTTTGTCATCAATATTTTCGATCGTAAAAGCAAGTTTTTTTAATTTGAAAGATTTTTTAAATTTTATGTCTTTGCTGTTCATACTCAGCACAAAATATTAATAAATGATTTAGGGTTCAATAACTGCTTTGAACTTATGGTTGATGTCTGGTCTGGTCTGGTCCATTGCCTTTGTCACAGGAAATGAATTTTATATTTTATGAGAGAGACAAAACACCTGAGATCCGTACAGACTATAATTATATGCTAAGGTCCTCTGACAGATCAACAGTCGACCCTGCTGCTAATATATCAGCCTGTGTTCATTACCATAGATACCATAATAATACCATAGTAACTTGATCAATTTATTGGCACTAAATAGCTTACTAGTATATAAATATTATATAAATATTATATAAATATTATATAAATATTATATAAATGACCAACAATTTTATATTTGCAGTTTTCAATACACAAGTTAAAGAATAAATGAAATAAATATTCTGAAACATATTTATATGATATTTTAATATGACAGTTTTGTTAAATTATATATTTGTGTGTTGACTATAATAATAATGCAGTATGTTGATGTGAGATTATGGAATTATAACATAAAATAATCACAACATGTAATATTTTGGGCAGTTCATTGACATTTTAATATCATATTACAATTTATTAAGTATTAAGTAAATTATTATAAGTACATATTTTGGCAGGTATTCAGGTAGCAATATCTGTTTACCTTATATATTAATTATTAATAAAAGGAGTGTATGTACTATATTGTATGTACGTGTATGCATGTATGTATGTATGTGTGTGTGTATTTATATATTAATCATACGAAAATACACCCAGTTATCAATCATTTATATATTTATCATTAAAACTCAGATTAACTTTTTAATATTTTGATATTAACTTAAAAAAAAACTTTATATGACACGAGGCGCACACACACACACACACACACACACACTTCCATTTATCCAGTATCTATCTATCTATCTATCTATCTATCTATCTATCTATCTATCTATCTATCTATCTATCTATCTATCTATCTATCTGACTGTTTTTAAATTGTGTGTGTGTGTGTGTGTGTATGTGTGAGTGTGTGTGTGTGTTTAAACTCCCTCCCTCCATATACATTATCTCTCTCTCTCTCTCTCTCTCTCTCTCTCTCTCTCTCTCATACATATTGTGGCGAGTTCCTCCTTTGTCCTATATTCCCCGTTTCTTTCCTTGCGCTTCCCGCTTCGTTTCTCTTGGTATTTCCCAGCATGCCTCACTAATCACCAAGCTACCCCTTTTCTCCGGGTCACTGTCCCCGGTCACTTGGCTTTCCCGCTCTTACCCGTCAACACCTCTCCTACCTTGATCCAGCCTACACTCTACAGGAACTCGCCTTGCCACTACACTCACTCGCCCACGTGTACCCAAGTCCCACCTATGTATGAGTCCTGCACATCAATAAACTTGTAACTGTGTTACCGGAGAGCTGTGTTCACCCTGTGCCTATAGTAGGGGTAGAAATCTACTACATTGGTGACCCCGGAAAAGTTCTCCGACAAGGATTCAGCTTGTCCCACGCCATTCACGCAACGCCACCTCGAGCAACTTACCACGTGTGGTTGTCCAAACAAACTACTAGACCCACCTCGTCTGTGCTACACGCCGCCGACATACTTACAGCTCCAACTCTACACGTGTGCAACAAGCTATTCGTCCTACTGCGCCCATGTGCATCTCAGCGTTTCTTCAGCACTTAAGTACCATTTCATTATTTCCTCCCCACAAACCTTCTTTCTTTTAGTGTACACACTCCCTGACTACTTCGTAATCTCCCACTCCTGCCATAGCGTTACATATTTCCCACTCATTTCACCCCACGTGTGTAATTTTCCCACCCATTTCACCCCACGTGTGTAATTTTCCCACCCATTTCACCCCACGTGTGTAATTTTCCCACCCATTTCACCCCACGTGTGTAATTTTCCCACTCATTTCACCCACATATTGTGCACTTCATTTTTTTCCCTACATGCTCCCATTTTCGACACACTACTCATCCACGCTGTGTTAACCCATTATATCTTTGGTTTTTTCACCCATTTTCTCGTCCCATTCTCCTCACATTATCCATCCATATATTGTTATCCACATATTTATATTTTCGAATGTATGTACCAGTGCCAGCCTATTGTCTCGTGTGATATTTTTTTTTTCAGCAGTGATTATTGATATTCTGTGTGATAAAATAGTGTTACTCCGTATGAAATAGGAGAGTGTGACCGTTGTTGTGCTACATTGTAGGTAGAAGCCTGTACGTTACCCCACGCCCAGTGAAACACGGGCGTGCAGTCCTAGCTTTCCCCCACGTGTGCGTTCCCACCAGTGCTACATCTCCAACCCTAACACTAATACTTACCTCCCCACCATATACTCCATCCACTCATACTCCCACTGCGCCTAATCCTACCTTTTTTTATTATTATTATTATTATTATTTTTTTTTTTTCTCTCGCCTTCGTGTTACACCCTCTTCCCCCTACCTTCGTCCCCTTCTATTGTCTACCACTACTTCACCATGGCCACTTGCCCCCCCTCGCTAACCAACACTGCCCCCGTGGCTCCCCCTTCAGCACCGGCCCAGAGTATAGACACCCCATACAACAGTATCACCCTAACACACACCCCTCCCATCCAACCCCCCCGTCACACCCCTTTTGTGCCATCTTTCACATATGACACCCACACCTGGTTCACCCACACTGAGGCAGTTTGGCAAGGGTCCAACATTCCTGATGATGATAAATACCAGGCAGTCATTCGGGCCCTCCCAACAGAAGTTTTCGCCTCCATCACCCCACTACTTTCCTCACTCAATCCAGGAGCAAGGTATGAAGGGATTAAGGCAGCAATCCTCGCGGCACATGGCAAGACTCCCATGCAACACTACAGGGCGCTAGAGGACGTGCAGGTGGAAGGTCGCCGCCCATCGGCATTACTCCGCCACATGCAACAACTCAACACAGCAGCTGGGTCCCCCTTCCCTGACTACATTCTTCGGATGCGACATACCCGCCTCATGCCTAGTGATATCCAATTACACCTCCTAGGAAAGACCACGAATTCTCTACAAGAATACGGGGAATTTGCAGACATGTTGGTCGAGGCCAACACGCTTCACTCAGGGACATGGCCACCCGCTGCCTCAGCACACACTCCTCCAGCCATCCTACTCACCCACCACAACACTACTACAACAACCTCAACACCTCCACAAACCACCCTTTACAACACCCACACTACCAACACGAACAACCACCCCCCTACCCACGACAACAACAATGACCTAATCCTGCAACGAGTCAATGAGCTAACAACAATGGTGCACCAACTGCAGCAGGCAGAACCTCAACCTCGGCAGCTCCATCCTCAACCTCCTCAACAACACTGGGCCCCTCCGGCAGTTTGCGTGTATCACCAACAGTTCGGGAACCGAGCCCGTAACTGCCGCCCCCCCTGCCAGTGGAGAGTGTCAACTGCACAGACCCGCGGCCCCAGCAGCACCAGGAACCAGGGAAACGAGTAGAGCGGGGGCAACCCAGCGTCACCAATGCCACCGCTCAACCACCACACCCACCTACCCTGACGCCTCTCCCTCACCACACCACACCACCTTCCCCACCTCAACCCCCACGCAAGACTCCCTTCAACGGCAGGTTTGGAGATCGTGCCCTGCTCTGGGTGGATGATCTCGTGTCAGGGGAACAATACCTGGTGGACTCCGGGTCTGAGGTGAGTGTCGTCCCCCCTACCTCCCGCGACAGTCTCACGCTATCTACAGCGTACGACCTCTTGGCAGCCAACAAGTCGCCTATCGCCACCTACGGGACTACCAGCAGGCGGGTCACACTCGTGGACAATATTTGGTTAGTTTGGCCCTTCATCACTGCTGAGGTGGATTACCCAATCTTGGGGGTGGATTTCCTGACAGCCCATGACCTCCTCGTTGATCCCAAGAGAAGGAGGCTCATCCACCAACCATCAGGCGCCATCATCTCCTCACGTCCGTGCCGCCACCACACCCCAAATATAACTCACATCACGCAATCCACACCATATGATGCCCTCCTGCAGGAATTCCCTTCTCTCATCTCCTCCACTACAGTGGCACCCATCAAGGATACCGGGGTCAGACACACCATCCTCACCTCGGGCCCGCCCTGTTTCGCCAAACCCCGACGCATGCCCCCAGAGAGGTTGACGGCCGCCAAAAAAGAGTTCCAGATTATGATGGAGCAAGGAACAGTCAGACCGTCAGACAGTGCATGGGCCTCACCCCTCCACATGGTTCCGAAGGCTCAGGAAGGGGAATGGAGGGCGTGTGGGGATTACAGAGCCCTCAACGCTGCTACAGTTCCCGACAGATACCCCATCCCACACGTCCTCGACTTCCACCAAAAACTGCAGGGGAGTGAGGTTTTCTCAAAGATTGACCTAATCAGGGCCTTTCACCAGATTCCTGTGGCAGAGGAAGACATCGGAAAAACAGCCATTACCACACCCTTTGGCCTATTTGAATTCCCAGTGATGAGCTTTGGCCTCCGTAATGCCGCCCAAACCTTCCAGCGGTTTATGGACAAGGTGGTACAGGGATTGGACTTCGTGGTCGTCTACATTGACGACATTCTGGTGGCCTCTCCTTCCCATGAGCTGCATCTCCAGCATCTTAGGGAGTTGTTCCGCCGCCTCCACCAATACGGCCTCAAAGTCCACCCCTCGAAGTGCATCCTAGGAGTTTCGACGGTTGACTTTCTGGGACACAGAGTCTCTCCCGAAGGTTTAGCGCCATTACCACAGAAGGTGGCGGCCATCTCGGACTTCCCTTTACCTGCCACAGCAAGAAAACTCAGAGAATTCCTTGGGGTAGTGAACTACTACCACAGGTTCATACCCCACGCAGCATCTGCCCTGGCACCACTCCACGACCTCATTAAGGGTACCAAGAAGGGGTCCCAACGGAAGCTATCTTGGACACCACAGGCTGAGACGGCTTTCAACTCCACCAAGACAACGATTGCTAGCGCAACTCTACTCTCCTATCCCACACCCCACGCACCCACATCCATCTACACGGATGCTTCGGCCGACGCTGTGGGGGCAGTACTTGAACAGGAGAAGGATGGGCTACTACACCCGATCGCCTTTTTCAGTAAGAGGTTGGACCCACCTCAACAGAAGTACAGTGCATTCGACAGAGAACTCCTGGCTATGTACGAAGCAGTGCGCCATTTCAGACACTTCCTCGAGGGCCGGGAGTTCCATATTCGTACGGACCACAAGCCCCTGACATCGGCGATGAAGCAGGTGGGCGGCACTTGGACCCCTCGTGTATCACGCCACCTCGCTTTCATCTCTGAATTCACCACGGACATCCGCCACGTTAGAGGGGAGGACAATGCGGTGGCGGACGCCCTTTCCAGATCCCTTCCCCAACCTCACACCCTGGCAGCCATCCACTCCACCTCTCCTCTCGACTATGCCGCCATTGCAGAAGGACAGGATCAAGATCAAGAGCTGCAGGACCTACTACAGGGTAATACTGGCCTGGACCTACAATTGCTACATGTCCCCGGCACATCAACCAAGGCATGGTGTGATTTGTCATGTGGTAAGCCCCGCCCTTATATTCCTCCGGAGTGCAGAAAAATAATATTCGACCACTACCATGGCCTCAACCACCCCGGGGTAGCTGGCACGCACCGTCTCATCAGCAAGCGGGCAGTCTGGCCTGGAATGAGGAGAAACATACGGCAGTGGGTTACGGCCTGCCTGGCGTGCCAAAAGGCTAAGGTCGGCCGCCACACTCGTCCCCCTCTCCACGACTTTCCTGTCCCCTCAAGCAGGTTCCACACGGTCCACGTGGATATAGTGGGCCCCCTTCCACCCTCGAGGGGGCACCGCTACCTGCTGACATGTGTGGACAGAACTACACGTTGGTGCTCCGCATCTCCCATGGCCGACATCACCGCTGAGGGCACCGCCAGGCACTTCCTCAACAGCTGGGTGGCTAACTTTGGCGCCCCCTCGGTTCTCGTAACTGACCAGGGTACCCAATTCGAGTCGAGGGCCTGGCAAGGCATGCTGGATTTCCTCGGTACCACCCGTCAACGGACCACAGCCTACCACCCCCAGAGCAACGGACTAGTGGAACGTTTCCATCGGCGGCTGAAGGAGGCGTTCAGGGCCCTACAGCCAGACCAGTGGTATGACGCCCTCCCATTGATACTCCTCACCATTCGGGTCACCACCAAGGAGGACATCGGACACGCCCCGGCGGAGTTGGTATTCGGGGAAGATTTACGCTTACCCGGCCAGGTGACGACACCCGATGTCGACACTTCCAACCTGTCCTTCCTGCCAGCCCTCAAGTCGGCTATCTCCTCTCTCTTGCCTACACCTACACGTCACCATACCACAACGCACACACACATTCCCGCCATACTCACGAGTGCGCCTTACCTTTTCCTCAGGACGGACGCACATAGGACCCCACTCCAACAGCCATACACTGGACCGCATCGCGTTATTGGAAGAGGGGAGGCCACGGTCACCCTTCAAATATCAGGAAAACCGTACGTCACGTCCTGGGAAAGAGTGAAGGTGGCCAACACATCCCACAATGACAAGCCACACGCACCCACACACACACCACACCACAACTCACCCCTCACAGACCTTGCCGCCACACTCCATATGCCACATCATCCGCCCCATCAACTTGCCCCTATGCATCATCCCACAACCGTCATCCACTCCTACCCACAAACTCAACCCATCCCTCAAACCTTGTTTCCCCTCTCAAACACCCCCCCATCCCCAGTACAACCCCCCCCTAGCAGCCCACCTACCATGCAAGACAGTTCTGTCACGTCTCCCCGACCTACCCACCCACCCCGCACCTCACCCAGCCATCCCAGTACCTGTTTTCCTCCTCACACTCCTATCCAACTCCCACTTCAAATATCAAACATGCCCGCCCCGCCACTTGCCCATCCTACCGTGCTACCTGATCCCATTGCCCACCTGTCCCCGCCTACCCCAACTGAACCACCTGTCACAGACCCCGACTCTCCCCTCTCCATTACTCCAGCCCCTACCACACTGCCTAGTCCTATCCCACACATCCCCAATCCTCCTACTCTTCAATCTGCCACACCTGCCCCCTCCCCCCATACTTCGGCACCCATAATCCCTTATCTACCCCCTCAGTCACAGAGCAGCTTGGAGACTGCAGTGGCAGCCAGCTCTCACCAAAGTGGGCCAGCCGTCGTACCCCAGCTACCAACCACACCAACTCAGCCTCGCTGGCCTCCTCCTGGTCCTCCTGACTCCCCAGACCAATGTGACGAGCCTGCCCCTGTTCCCGATGGTTACGTCTCCAGATCAGGGAGGACCATCAAGCGGCCGCGCCGGTTGCTGGCCCTGACATTCCAGCCGCGCCCGTGGAGCGCCAGTAATTCCTACCCAATATATTATTAAACCATTCTCCTAGCCTTGCCGTCCCCTGGGGGCATCTGTTTTATATAAAGTAACTTTAGGTCCTTGTTATATTTGTTATTCATTATGTTGCCCTTCCCTAAGCAGCACATTGTCATGTTTTAGTTCCTATTATTTTTTTAGTTTTGTTATGTATTTGTTTATTTATATATATATTTTTTTTTTTTTTTTTTTTGCTAAGGGGAGGGGGAGTGTTGTGGCGAGTTCCTCCTTTGTCCTATATTCCCCGTTTCTTTCCTTGCGCTTCCCGCTTCGTTTCTCTTGGTATTTCCCAGCATGCCTCACTAATCACCAAGCTACCCCTTTTCTCCGGGTCACTGCCCCGGTCACTTGGCTTTCCCGCTCTTACCCGTCAACACCTCTACAACCTTGATCCTGCCTACAGGTACTCGCCTTGCCACTACACTCACTCGCCCACGTGTACCCAAGTCCCACCTATGTATGAGTCCTGCACATCAATAAACTTGTAACTGTGTTACCGGAGAGCTGTGTTCACCCTGTGCCTATAGTAGGGGTAGAAATCTACTACAATATATATACATAAATACACACTCTCTCATGCATACATATACACACACATTCTATCTCTATCTCATACATATGTATATACACACACACAATCACACACACACACACTCTCTCTCTCTCTCTCTCTCTCTCTCTCTCTCTCTTATTTTCCCCCCAGATATTTTACCTTAAATATAAAATACCTTAGATCTTGAGTAGAGACTCTAAAATTTGTAGTGCTGTTAATTAATTTAAGGATTTTTTTGTTTTGTAAATAATTATATGGAAATTTCGTACGTTTTAATTTACAAATACAATAATAAATAATAAATAATAAATAATTATATAATAGAATATTTTTTTTTATATTTTAAGTTTAAATCATAGTTTTATTTAAAATAATTTTATTAATTAATATTGTGATTTCTTGGGAATTTTTGGTCTGGCAACGCTGATCATCCGACAGTGTTACCAGGTGAAGGAAAATTTATCTGTTTTGTTGGAAAATTTTAAAAGTCCACACAGAAAAATTTATATATATAAAAAATATTTTTCAAAATTAAATAGAGAAATTTATACCAGACCAAATAATTATATAAAACCAAAATCGTCAAAGTTTAATTAAGAATAAACAGTAAAAAAAATAGAGAATTATTGAAGTAAAATAGGAAATTGTAAATGTAAATGTGTAGGGTATAGAGGATAAACAAATCTGGCAACACTGATAAAACATGGCCGCCACTTCAATGTTGACTGGCACACACACACACTCTCTCTCTCTCTCTCTCTCTCTCTCTCTCATGTAAGTATATAATTGTATGTGTGTGTGTAAGTGTGATATGTGTATGTGTGTGTGTGTGTGTGTGTATGTATATGTGTGTGTGTGTGTGTGTGTGTAAGAGAGAGGACATACATACACACATACACGTCTTTATATACACACACATGTACACTTCTTCACATACATTTACATACACGCAATGTATGTATTTATGTGTGTATGTGTACGTGCATGTGTATGTGTACGTGTATGTGTGTGTGTATGTGTACGTGTGTGTGTGTATGTGCATGTGTGTGTATGTGTACGTGCATGTGTGTGTATATTATATTTTATATGTGTGTGTGTGTATATGTGCATGTGTGTTTAAGTTTAAGTTTTTGGGTCCCGCAGAGGGCTGCTCGTGGGCAGCATAATATGTGGGGGTTGTGCGGGGGATTTAGGGATCCAGGGTAGGATGAGGGTGGATTGGGTCAGGGACTGTGGGTTGAGGATTAGGATTGGGGAGGTAATTATTGGTGATCCTATTTCTAAAAGTGTCAAGAGTGTCCAGGGCTATTAACTATATGAGATGGGAGATGATTCCACTCTTGGATGCTGCAGGGAAAGAATGAGTGTCTAAATATATCAGTGCTTGTCTGGTATGTATGGTATTTTAAGTTGTGGCTGCCTCTAGTGGACCGTATACTTGTAGGGTGTAGGTATGTGTCTTTGTCTATGTCAACTAACTTGTTTGTGATTTTGTATATCATCTGTTGTCTGTGTATTTGTCTTCTTGTTGCCAATGGGTCTAGTTTTGTGTCTTGTTTAAGCAAAGTGACTGATGTAGTGTGTCTGTAATCACGTCTGGCCCATCTTGCTGTTTTGTTTTGTATGGACTCTAATTTATTTATATTATTGTAAGTGTGTGGGTCCCAGACGGTGTCACAATACTCTAAGTGTATGTATTTATGTGTGTATGTGTACGTGCATGTGTGTGTGTATGTGTACGTGCATGTGCATGTGTATGTATGTGTATGTGCATGTGTACATGCATGTGTGTGTATATTATATTTTATATGTGTGTGTGTGTATATGTGCATGTGTGTGTATATTATATTTTATATGTGTGTGTGTTTTTATTTTTATATGTTTTTTTTTATTATTATTATATGTGTGTGTGTGTGAATTGTTTTGGTAAATATTATATTCTATTTTTTTTTTTTTTTTTTGTATTTTTACCAGGATATTTTTTGTGTTTTTGGCTTGAGCAGTGTTGCCACATCTGGCTCTAGTTTACCCCGGTTATACCCTGTAGTCTGCCCAGGTTAGGTCCCAGTAGTCTGCCCAGGTTAGGTCCCTGTAGTTTAATTAGGTTAGGTCCCAGTAGTCTGTACAGGTTAGGTCCCAGTAGTCTGCCCAGGTTAGGTCCCTGTAGTTTAATTAGGTTAGGTCCCAGTAGTCTGTACAGGTTAGGTCCCAGTAGTCTGCCTTGGTTAGGTCCCAGTAGTTAGGTTAGGTTACATTACATATATACACACACACACATACATACATACATACCCAGATGTAAAGTGTGTTAGTCAGGTCCTAAATAGTGAATAATGATATTAATATATACAATATAATGAACACAGTTATTCTGTAAATTTACCTGAATATTATTATGGTATTATTACCACTACTATTACTATGGTTATTATTATTACTACTACTATTACTACTTCTACTATTACTACGGTACTACTATTACAATGGATATTATTATTACTACTACTACTACTGCTACTATTATTACTACTACTACTATGGATATTATTATTACTATTACTACTACTACTAATAATAATAATAATAATAATAATACTATTTCAGAACAAGAACAAGAGGGAAGTTTTGAGAGAAGAAGGAATCAAATTGACTCTGAACTTCACTATGCCATCCATGTCAGCCTCAGCCCAGACCAGAGATGGTGTACAGTACAGTGTGTGTCTGAAGAGTGCGTACAGAAGGTATGTGTACACGTGTGCGCCTGGAATTTGGCATGTGCGTAGAGGAAGGACAGGGCTACGTGTGTGTGTAAACGGATCGTGTGTGTGAGAGATAGAGAGAGAGTGAGAGCAAGTTAAAGATAAGCCTTTTTTTGTTTCATTCTAGGAAAAGTGACATTTTACAGTGTGCGTCTGAAGAGTGCGTACAGACGGTGTGTGTACACGTGTGCGTTCCAGTGTGTGTGTGTGTGTGTGTAGGGGAAGGATTGGGCTGTGTGTGTGTGTGTAGGGGAAGGATGGGGCTACATGTGTGTGTGTGTGTGTGTGTGTAAACCAGTGCTTCTTAACCTTTATTTGACAGCTTCCCAAAACCCAGTATAAATTATCTTTATATTTATGATTATGCTTCTAAAAACATGTTACAGAAACAAGATTACAAGCTGATGTGTTTATTAATACAAGTAATACAAGCTGGTGTGTTTATTAATACAAGTAATACAAGCTGGTGTGTTTATTAATACAAGTAATACAAGCTGGTGTGTTTATTAATACAAGTAATACAAGCTGGTGTGTTTATTAATACAAGTAATACAAGCTGGTGTGTTTATTAATACAAGTAATACAAGCTGGTGTGTTTATTAATACAAGTAATACAAGCTGGTGTGTTTATTAATACAAGTAATACAAGCTGATGTGTTTATTAATACAAGTAATACAAGCTGGTGTGTTTATTAATACAAGTACAATATTACATGTGAATAACAGTGATACATAAGAATATAAACCAATAACATATACAGTCATGTACTTGCTAACTTCATCAAAACAAAAAGATTGGTTTGTTTTTTATTTGTGTTTCATGCTATAAAATTAAAATATATACTTACACTATGATTTACACCCTATAGAGAAAGAAGTTCAGAATTATTCCCAACCTAACATATAGTGTAATGTACAGTTGGAGACAGGAATGGTTGGTACAGCCCAGGTGGTGAAATATACTTGTCCCATTTGAGTAACCATTGTGTGTCTATTATCAGGTACTTACTTTTTTATTACCATCCTCAATACTGACTTCTGCCCCTGATGGTGTCTCCTATTTGGCACTAAGGAACACACACACACACACACATACACACACACACACACACACACACACACACACACACACACACACACACACACACACACACCATCCTCAATACTGACTTCTGCCCCTGATGGTGTCTCCTATTTGGCACTATATAAGGAACTTGATATTGGGAGAAATTGACCATCTTTCACTTGGGCTGTAACTCCCATTCATGTGTCCAACTGTACTATGTTACTATTATAATGAGTGAGAACCTTGATACTGAGTCATGTTAACCAGCTCCTTAAATATACATGGGTGATTTAAATGTTAGTCTGTATCTTAGAATGACTTAGAACATCCTCAGGTTACAGGAACGGTTTGTGTATAATTAATCCTGTTGTTACAGAATATATTAATGTTTATGCTCTAAGTGTTGATGAGGCCATGTATTGTACAGTTGTGGACTAATGTCTGTGAACACTGTTGGCGTCTTCTGGCAACAACATCCCCAAAAGTAAACACATCAATGAGAGAAAGTGTTTATGAATTGAAGGCTAACTTTTATTTCAGTGTCTGTGGTTGGTGGTCGACGTCACCCAATATCAGTTATCATTATGTTAGTAATGAATAAATGTTATCTACACTCTGCTCTCTTTTTATGTGAGTTTAAATTATGCGAATTTGAAATAGTGCGTATCATGAAAAAAAATGAAATAAATGCAATTTCCATGAACTCTTAAAATAACATGAACCATTAGGCTCCATTTTCAAGTTAAAGTACCATTATTTCTTATGGAAATGTACAATTTACTTTATGCCAAATTCACTTTATGTGACACAACCCTTCACCAACCTATAATGTAATAAAAAAAGAGCACAGTGTACACATATACATACATACATACACACATACAGGCATTCACTTTATGTGACACAACCCTTCACCAACCTATAATGTAATAAAAAAAGAGGAGAGTGTATTCCTAACGTGTTTATCACTGACATTGTTACCACAAGTCGTCAACTGTGTACAGATACTTTGTTCCCAAACTGTACATCCATAGGAAAAGGTTTCACTTACTAAACGTTCAAGTTGTTTGTGATGGAAATGGATTGATTTCCAAGTATTGTATTGTATTTCCAGGTACTGTACTGTATTTCCAGGTACTGTACTGTATTTCCAAGTACTGTACTGTATTTCATGTTCCTACATTTAAATAATGTGTGTACATAAGAAAGTTTGTGTAAGATATTGTTTAGTATATATATGCTTTATAATATTGCATACCGGTACTCTTATACACTCTGCTCTTTTTTTATTACATTATAGGTTGGTGAAGGGTTGTGTCACATAAAGTGAATTTAGCATAAAGTAAATTGTACATTTCCATAAGAAATAATGGTACTTTAACTTGAAAATAGAGCCTCCTTGTTCCTGTTATTTTAATTAAGAGTTCCTGTAAATTGCATTTATTTCATTTTTTTTCATGATACGCACTATTTCAAATGCGCATAATTTAAACTCGCATAAAAAGAGAGGAGAGTGTATGTAAACATTTTCTCAAAAACTGCTTGGTCACACAGTACTGTTTAAAAATCAAGTTCGATGTAAAAATTGCTGCCTCACACAAAAATGTCGTTGGCTTAGAATCCTATAATATTACATCATGAATTAATTCTACTTACAGTATATTATTATAATATATTTCTAATGGAAAAATAATGATTATTTTCTCGCGACTCAGGAGTTAAGAGTGAGTGAGAGCAAGTTAAAGATAAACCGCTTTTTTTTTCCATGCTAGAAACGGCTTGTGTGTGTGTGTGTGTGTGTGTGTGTGTGTGAATTTGAGCAAGAGATTGAGAAAAGGAAGAGTGTGTGTGTGTGTGTGTATATATGTCCTTCTGTTTATGTGTACATCTTTATTTCTGTGTGTGTGTGTGTACATAGAGAAGGGAGATGTGTGTGTGTGTGTGTGTGTGTGTGTGTGTGTGTGTGTGAATTTGAGCAAGAGAGTGAGAAAAGGAAGAGTGTGTGTGTGTGTGTGTGTGTGTATATTTCCTTCTGTTTATGTGTACATCTTTATTTGTGTGTGTGTGTGGATAATATGATATATATACGGTACCGTATAGTCTTAATTAAGGTTATAATTTAATTAAAGTTAGATACGGTAATAAAAATAATAATATTATTATTAGTAGTATTACTATTATTATAATTATTATTATTGTTATCAATACTATTATTATTGTTATTATTATTATTATTGTTATTATTATTATTATTATTGTTGTTATTGGTGAGTGTTGCTGTGTGTATTGCAGTGTTCAATAATGTGTTTAATAGAATGAGGTGTTGTGTTGTTGGTGTGTGTGTTTGTGTGTATTACAGTGTTCAAATATGTGTTTAATAGTATAATAGTATGGGGTGTTGTGTGAATTCTCCAAACTACTCCAGGCAACAGATTCCCTATTAGAAACACTGAAGGGTTCTGTGGCCTGGATTATTTGGAGGGTTCATAGAGCTCAAGTAAGGGACCTCAAATGTTTTAAAACTACGGGTGTAAATCTATCTGTACACTCTCCTCTTTTTTTATTACATTATAGGTTGGTGAAGGGGTCGCATAAAGTGAATTTCGCATAAATTAATTTTGCATAAAGTAAATTGTACATTTCCATAAGAAATAATGGTACTTTAACTTGAAAATGGAGCCTAATGGTTCCTGTTATTTTAAGAGTTTGTGTAAATTGCATTTATTTAATATTTTTCATGATACGCACTATTTCAAATTTGCATAATATAAACTCGCATAAAAAGAGCAGAGTGTATTTGTGAATCCACCTACACTTTCTTTCCTTCGTACAAATAAATCAGTATCATATCAAACTATAATCATACAACAACAACACCTTATGTCAACTCAACCCCCTCAATTATTATTATTATTATTATTATTATTATTATTATGAGGTGCTGCAAAATCATACACGTGTTGTTCTTTACTATCAAGATTATCATTATTATTATTATTATTATTATTAATATTATTATTATTATTATTATGAGGTGCTGCAAAATCATACATGTGTTGTTCTTTATTACCAAGATTATTATTATTATGATTATTATTATTATTATTATTATTATTATTATTATTATTATGAGGTGCTGCAAAAACATACATGTGTTGTTCTTTATTACCAAGATTATTATTATTATTATTATTATTATTATTATTATTATTATTATTATTATTATTATTATTATTTAATAGATTTTGTGAATGTGGATATTCACCTTTTGGAAAATAATGAATGAAGCCTTACAAGTGTGGTTGGTTGGTTGGGAAGCTTACAAACCAATACAAACTAATACCATTTGTTTAATAATACAAACCATAAATGTATTTAGTTTTATCTACATTTATCACAGCTTGGATTAAAAAAAAATTAATTATGTAAACAATACATCCATAAATTAATTCTTTTGTATTTTGTAACATTTATAAATTAATTCTTTTGTATTTTATTACAGGTGTGTTGTGGTGTGCAGTTGTACAAAAAAGTTAACAACCTTCATTTGTTTACTGTGTTCATCCTTACAACAACAACAACAACAAGAACAACAAAAAGAAGAAGAACAAGAAAAAGAAGAACATCAACAAGAAGAACAAAAAGAAGAAGAACATCAACAAGAACAACAAGGTACTGTGAGTGTTATATGTGTGTGTTACATTGGAGTGTTGTGTGTGTGTGTGTGTGTGTGTTACATTGAAGTGTTGTGTGTGTGTGTGTGTTACATTGGAGTGCCTTACTTCCTCCAAAGTTTGCCAGGAAACAGGACCGTATAATTAAAAATAATACTGATCTGTTGTTGCTTGGAGTACTTTGGAGGATTCAGTTAATCCAAAAAAAAAATATTGGTGTTCTGTTGTTGTTGTTGTTGTTGTTGCTTGGAAAAATAGTTTGGAGGATTCGGTTGCTTCACAAACACTGAAGGGAAAAGGTTTATTTAATTGTTGTGTTGGTTAATCTGGAGCAACCGCATCCTCCAAACTATTTTTCCAAGCAACAGAACACCATTATTTTTTATTATATTATTTATTATTAATATTTATTATTATATTTATTATTATATTTATTATTATATTTATTATTTTTATATTTATTATTTATATTTATTATTTATATTTATTATTTATATTTATTATTTATATTTATTATTTATATTTATTATTTATATTTATTATTTATATTTATTATTTATATTTATTATTTATATTTATTATTTATATTATTTATATTTATTATTTATATTTACTATTTATATTTACTATTTATATTTATTATTATATTATTCTGGCAAACTTTGGAGGAACCGAATCCTCCAAACTATTCCAAGCAACAGAACACCATTATATTTTATTATAGGGTTCTGTTTCCTGACATACTTTGGAGGAATCAATTCACTCCAATGTAATAACAACAAAAATGAATTATTACCTTTTAAGTTCATTAATATTTTAACTCTTTATTACAGGTATGAAATTATTACTTGATGTTAGTGTAATATTTGTCTGTATGTATGTGTGTGTGTGTGTGTGAGAGAGAGAAAGTGATCTATCTCTGTCTCTCTCTCACACACAGACAGTATTGTAATATTTGTCTGTATGTGTGTGTGTGAGAGAGAGAGAGATAAGTGATATCTCTCTCACACACACAAATATTACAATACTGTCTGTGTGTGTGAGAGAGAGATAGGTGATTTATCTCTCTCTCTCACACACACACAGACAAATATTATAATAACATTAATATTTTTGTTTTGAACCCTACACCCTTACAGGTAAAGGTTATATTTTAATTAATACTGTACAGGTGCTTTAATAAAATATAGTAAAATATAATACATATTTATTTTTTCCTATTATATTAAGAGTAATATTTAGTGTTCTGTTCTCCTTCATCTCTAGTGGTGTTCTCTCTTCTGTATACTATTGTTCTGTTCTCTTGTTCTCCTTTATCTTTTGTAGTGTTCTCTTGTTCTCCTTCATCTCTTGTGGTGTTCTCTCTTCTGTATACTATTGTTCTGTTGTAGTGTTCTCCTTTCTCTCTTGTTCTCCTTCATCACTCTTCTATTCTTGTGTTCTCTCTTCTGTTCTTGTGTTGTGTTCTCTCCTCTTCTCACTACACACCTACAAAGTAAAACAGATTATAATTAAACCTTTTGCATTGAGCTTAAATAGGATATAGTCTGTCAATGATACACATACATACATACACATACATACATACACATACACACACACACTCACATACACATACACATACACAGTTTCAGCTGGTAAAATCTGGAGTTATAGTAAGCAGGGTTATATACAGTACAGTTGTGGTCAATAATAATCATCCACATATGGGTATCTCAAACAATTTACTGTCTCATGTTTTCACGCTCTCATATGATGTTATTGTTTTAAGTAGTATGTGTGTGTGTGTTATTGTTTTAAGTAGTGTGTGTGTGTGTTATTGTTTTAAGTAGTGTGTGTGTGTGTGTGTTATTGTTTTAAGTAGTGTGTAGCTGCTTGTATTAAATTAAAAGATGGTAGTTAACTTATTTATTGTAAAGTTTATCATCTAAGGAACAGAGGGAAGCTGTCAAACTCTTACAGGAGTTATATACCCCTATAGGGAGGATTATATTTGACCACAACTGTATCTTACAGCAGATATATAATTATTACATCGACTAATCACAATCACTGTAACATAACCCTGATTACTATAACTCCAGATTTTACCAGCTAAAACTGTGTATGTATGTGTGTGTGTGTATCTGAGTGAGGGTGTGTGTATGTGTGTATCTGAGTGTGTGTGTGTGTGTGTGTGTGTGTGTGTGTGTGTGTGTGTGTGTGTATCATTGACATACTGTACAGTTGCCAAAAAAGGTATTGCGACAAATCTTGATAGAACTTTAACCCTAGTAATATCCACAACTATTTGTAGGGACTATAAACATATATGTATAACAGAAGGAAATATACATATTCTTCTATAATACATACTTATAATTCCTACAAACAACTAACAATAATAATAAAATACTCACAATATCCTATAGTTGTTGTTGTTGTTGTTGGAAGGAAGGAAGGAAGGTTAAGTGTCTTGTACAACTACAGTCATTACAAGTCACTACAACACACAACTCTGTAATAAAATACAACATTATTACATTTATGGACGGTACAAAATAAATACAAATGAATTAATAATGGATATAATAAAATATAAACACTTTGCTCTGTAGTGAAGTGGTGTGTGTGTAATAATGATAATAATAAATGGTTTATTGATATTGTGTGTGTGTGTGTGTGAGGGGGGGGGGGTTCTACATTTGGGCATGGAGATGAAAGCCTGGTATATGTATGTATATATGTACAGTCGTGGTCAAATATAATCATCCATATAATAAAATAACAGGAACCATTAGGCTCCATTTTCAAGTTAAAGTACCATTATTTCTTATGTAAATGTACAATTTACTTTATGCAAAATTCACTTTATGCGACACAACCCTTCACCAACCTATAATGTAATAAAAAAAAGAGGAGAGTGTACACATATACATACATACAGGCATTCACTTTATGTGACACAACCCTTCACCAACCTAACCTACCATAAAATAAAGAGGAGAGTGTACCATTGCCTTACCTGAAAACTGTCAACACTGTTTATTTGTGTTGTCTTGGGGCCGACCTGGTGGTGAATGTATATGTGTATGGATGTATGTATTTATATGTATGTGTGTCTCTTTAGTTATCAATCAATTTGCCTAATGTTACACAAAAAATATACCATTATTGCCTTACCTGAAAACTGTCAACACTGTTTATTTGTGGTGTTTTATTAGAGGTATTAGTATGCAGTCTCACCCACACCTGATGCAGAAAATACAATATCAGCAAAATAATCTGGGAAGAACTGATAATACTTAATATAAGGGGGTGTGGGAATAGGGGACAGGCTTGGGGGGGGGGACTGGAGGGTGCGGGAATAGGGGACAGGCTTGGGGGGGGACTGGGGGGTGCGGGATTAGGGGAACAGGCTTGAGGGAGGGGACTTGGGGGTGCGGGATTAGGGGGACAGGCTTGGGGTGGGTAGAAAGCCTGTCCCCTTATTCCCACACACCCCTAACCCCCCAAGCCTGTCCCCTATTCCCACACCCCCTTAACTGCATCAGCAAACAGAAAAAACCTCCTTTGTTCAAAATTGTAAAAGATTTTATTTCCACAACGAGAAACAGACGAGTTAAATCACGCAAAACTTTCACTTTTGCATGAAATAATAATAACTGTATGAAAAGAGATACTAAGATGATTACATAGATTACATACAGATAGATAGATAGATGCATAGATAGATAGATAGATAGATACATACATTACATACAGATAGATGCATAGATAGATACATTACATACAGATAGATGCATAGATAGATAGATAGATACATTACATACAGATAGATGCATAGATAGATAGATAGATATACCAGTACAGTTTATAAACATTATTGAAACTAAATGTCCATTGGAAGTACTGTACTGTACTGGGTTGTTCAGTGTCAATGTTTCTCTTGTGTGATACAGGTTTCAATAATGGAAGGTGAAAAAGGTTGAACTCTCTGACAGTACAGTACAAGAACCCTGGCCTGTTCTCTCTGTCTCTCTTACTACTGTACTTCACATTCCTTCTGGGTAGCTGAGGAGATCGCCCCATTGTGTGGCACAACAAGGAACACTACACACAGTGGTAATGTTGGCTCAGGAGTATATACCTATGAACCAGTAAGGAGTAAGTGTTGGAACAGAGTGGAAGAGTATGTAAAGGAGAGTAGGGAGTAAGGAGGGAGTGTTGGAACAGAGTGGAAGAGTATGTAAAGGAGAGTAGGGAGTAAGGAGTAAGTGTTGGAACAGAGTGGAAGAGTATGTAAAGGAGAGTAGGGAGTAAGGAGGGAGTGTTGGAACAGAGTGGAAGAGTATGTAAAGGAGAGTAGGGAGTAAGGAGTAAGTGTTGGAACAGAGTGGAAGAGTATGTAAAGGAGAGTAGGGAGTAAGGAGGGAGTGTTGGAACAGAGTGGAAGAGTATGTAAAGGAGAGTAGGGAGTAAGGAGGGAGTGTTGGAACAGAGTGGAAGAGTATGTAAAGGAGAGTAGGGAGTAAGGAGGGAGTGTTGGAACAGAGTGGAAGAGTATGTAAAGGAGAGTAGGGAGTAAGGAGGGAGTGTTGGAACAGAGTGGAAGAGTATGTAAAGGAGAGTAGGGAGTAAGGAGTAAGTGTTGGAACAGAGTGGAAGAGTATGTAAAGGAGAGTAGGGAGTAAGGAGGGAGTGTTGGAACAGAGTGGAAGAGTATGTAAAGGAGAGTAGGGAGTAAGGAGTAAGTGTTGGAACAGAGTGGAAGAGTATGTAAAGGAGAGTAGGGAGTAAGGAGTAAGTGTTGGAACAGAGTGGAAGAGTATGTAAAGGAGAGTAGGGAGTAAGGAGTAAGTGTTGGAACAGAGTGGAAGAGTATGTAAAGGAGAGTAGGGAGTAAGGAGTAAGTGTTGGAACAGAGTGGAAGAGTATGTAAAGGAGAGTAGGGAGTAAGGAGTAAGTGTTGGAACAGAGTGGAAGAGTATGTAAAGGAGAGTAGGGAGTAAGGAGTAAGTGTTGGAACAGAGTGGAAGAGTATGTAAAGGAGAGTAGGGAGTAAGGAGGGAGTGTTGGAACAGAGTGGAAGAGTATGTAAAGGAGAGTAGGGAGTAAGGAGTAAGTGTTGGAACAGAGTGGAAGAGTATGTAAAGGAGAGTAGGGAGTAAGGAGGGAGTGTTGGAACAGAGTGGAAGAGTATGTAAAGGAGAGTAGGGAGTAAGGAGTAAGTGTTGGAACAGAGTGGAAGAGTATGTAAAGGAGAGTAGGGAGTAAGGAGTAAGTGTTGGAACAGAGTGGAAGAGTATGTAAAGGAGAGTAGGGAGTAAGGAGGGAGTGTTGGAACAGAGTGGAAGAGTATGTAAAGGAGAGTAGGGAGTAAGGAGGGAGTGTTGGAACAGAGTGGAAGAGTATGTAAAGGAGAGTAGGGAGTAAGGAGTAAGTGTTGGAACAGAGTGGAAGAGTATGTAAAGGAGAGTAGGGAGTAAGGAGGGAGTGTTGGAACAGAGTGGAAGAGTATGTAAAGGAGAGTAGGGAGTAAGGAGTAAGTGTTGGAACAGAGTGGAAGAGTATGTAAAGGAGAGTAGGGAGTAAGGAGGGAGTGTTGGAACAGAGTGGAAGAGTATGTAAAGGAGAGTAGGGAGTAAGGAGTAAGTGTTGGAACAGAGTGGAAGAGTATGTAAAGGAGAGTAGGGAGTAAGGAGGGAGTGTTGGAACAGAGTGGAAGAGTATGTAAAGGAGAGTAGGGAGTAAGGAGTAAGTGTTGGAACAGAGTGGAAGAGTATGTAAAGGAGAGTAGGGAGTAAGGAGGGAGTGTTGGAACAGAGTGGAAGAGTATGTAAAGGAGAGTAGGGAGTAAGGAGTAAGTGTTGGAACAGAGTGGAAGAGTATGTAAAGGAGAGTAGGGAGTAAGGAGTAAGTGTTGGAACAGAGTGGAAGAGTATGTAAAGGAGAGTAGGGAGTAAGGAGGGAGTGTTGGAACAGAGTGGAAGAGTATGTAAAGGAGAGTAGGGAGTAAGGAGTAAGTGTTGGAACAGAGTGGAAGAGTATGTAAAGGAGAGTAGGGAGTAAGGAGTAAGTGTTGGAACAGAGTGGAAGAGTATGTAAAGGAGAGTAGGGAGTAAGGAGGGAGTGTTGGAACAGAGTGGAAGAGTATGTAAAGGAGAGTAGGGAGTAAGGAGGGAGTGTTGGAACAGAGTGGAAGAGTATGTAAAGGAGAGTAGGGAGTAAGGAGTAAGTGTTGGAACAGAGTGGAAGAGTATGTAAAGGAGAGTAGGGAGTAAGGAGTAAGTGTTGGAACAGAGTGGAAGAGTATGTAAAGGAGAGTAGGGAGTAAGGAGGGAGTGTTGGAACAGAGTGGAAGAGTATGTAAAGGAGAGTAGGGAGTAAGGAGGGAGTGTTGGAACAGAGTGGAAGAGTATGTAAAGGAGAGTAGGGAGTAAGGAGGGAGTGTTGGAACAGAGTGGAAGAGTATGTAAAGGAGAGTAGGGAGTAAGGAGGGAGTGTTGGAACAGAGTGGAAGAGTATGTAAAGGAGAGTAGGGAGTAAGGAGGGAGTGTTGGAACAGAGTGGAAGAGTATGTAAAGGAGAGTAGGGAGTAAGGAGGGAGTGTTGGAACAGAGTGGAAGAGTATGTAAAGGAGAGTAGGGAGTAAGGAGTAAGTGTTGGAACAGAGTGGAAGAGTATGTAAAGGAGAGTAGGGAGTAAGGAGTAAGTGTTGGAACAGAGTGGAAGAGTATGTAAAGGAGAGTAGGGAGTAAGGAGGGAGTGTTGGAACAGAGTGGAAGAGTATGTAAAGGAGAGTAGGGAGTAAGGAGTAAGTGTTGGAACAGAGTGGAAGAGTATGTAAAGGAGAGTAGGGAGTAAGGAGGGAGTGTTGGAACAGAGTGGAAGAGTATGTAAAGGAGAGTAGGGAGTAAGGAGTAAGTGTTGGAACAGAGTGGAAGAGTATGTAAAGGAGAGTAGGGAGTAAGGAGGGAGTGTTGGAACAGAGTGGAAGAGTATGTAAAGGAGAGTAGGGAGTAAGGAGGGAGTGTTGGAACAGAGTGGAAGAGTATGTAAAGGAGAGTAGGGAGTAAGGAGGGAGTGTTGGAACAGAGTGGAAGAGTATGTAAAGGAGAGTAGGGAGTAAGGAGTAAGTGTTGGAACAGAGTGGAAGAGTATGTAAAGGAGAGTAGGGAGTAAGGAGTAAGTGTTGGAACAGAGTGGAAGAGTATGTAAAGGAGAGTAGGGAGTAAGGAGTAAGTGTTGGAACAGAGTGGAAGAGTATGTAAAGGAGAGTAGGGAGTAAGGAGGGAGTGTTGGAACAGAGTGGAAGAGTATGTAAAGGAGAGTAGGGAGTAAGGAGTAAGTGTTGGAACAGAGTGGAAGAGTATGTAAAGGAGAGTAGGGAGTAAGGAGTAAGTGTTGGAACAGAGTGGAAGAGTATGTAAAGGAGAGTAGGGAGTAAGGAGGGAGTGTTGGAACAGAGTGGAAGAGTATGTAAAGGAGAGTAGGGAGTAAGGAGGGAGTGTTGGAACAGAGTGGAAGAGTATGTAAAGGAGAGTAGGGAGTAAGGAGGGAGTGTTGGAACAGAGTGGAAGAGTATGTAAAGGAGAGTAGGGAGTAAGGAGGGAGTGTTGGAACAGAGTGGAAGAGTATGTAAAGGAGAGTAGGGAGTAAGGAGTAAGTGTTGGAACAGAGTGGAAGAGTATGTAAAGGAGAGTAGGGAGTAAGGAGGGAGTGTTGGAACAGAGTGGAAGAGTATGTAAAGGAGAGTAGGGAGTAAGGAGGGAGTGTTGGAACAGAGTGGAAGAGTATGTAAAGGAGAGTAGGGAGTAAGGAGGGAGTGTTGGAACAGAGTGGAAGAGTATGTAAAGGAGAGTAGGGAGTAAGGAGGGAGTGTTGGAACAGAGTGGAAGAGTATGTAAAGGAGAGTAGGGAGTAAGGAGTAAGTGTTGGAACAGAGTGGAAGAGTATGTAAAGGAGAGTAGGGAGTAAGGAGTAAGTGTTGGAACAGAGTGGAAGAGTATGTAAAGGAGAGTAGGGAGTAAGGAGGGAGTGTTGGAACAGAGTGGAAGAGTATGTAAAGGAGAGTAGGGAGTAAGGAGGGAGTGTTGGAACAGAGTGGAAGAGTATGTAAAGGAGAGTAGGGAGTAAGGAGGGAGTGTTGGAACAGAGTGGAAGAGTATGTAAAGGAGAGTAGGGAGTAAGGAGGGAGTGTTGGAACAGAGTGGAAGAGTATGTAAAGGAGAGTAGGGAGTAAGGAGGGAGTGTTGGAACAGAGTGGAAGAGTATGTAAAGGAGAGTAGGGAGTAAGGAGGGAGTGTTGGAACAGAGTGGAAGAGTATGTAAAGGAGAGTAGGGAGTAAGGAGGGAGTGTTGGAACAGAGTGGAAGAGTATGTAAAGGAGAGTAGGGAGTAAGGAGTAAGTGTTGGAACAGAGTGGAAGAGTATGTAAAGGAGAGTAGGGAGTAAGGAGTAAGTGTTGGAACAGAGTGGAAGAGTATGTAAAGGAGAGTAGGGAGTAAGGAGGGAGTGTTGGAACAGAGTGGAAGAGTATGTAAAGGAGAGTAGGGAGTAAGGAGTAAGTGTTGGAACAGAGTGGAAGAGTATGTAAAGGAGAGTAGGGAGTAAGGAGGGAGTGTTGGAACAGAGTGGAAGAGTATGTAAAGGAGAGTAGGGAGTAAGGAGGGAGTGTTGGAACAGAGTGGAAGAGTATGTAAAGGAGAGTAGGGAGTAAGGAGGGAGTGTTGGAACAGAGTGGAAGAGTATGTAAAGGAGAGTAGGGAGTAAGGAGTAAGTGTTGGAACAGAGTGGAAGAGTATGTAAAGGAGAGTAGGGAGTAAGGAGGGAGTGTTGGAACAGAGTGGAAGAGTATGTAAAGGAGAGTAGGGAGTAAGGAGGGAGTGTTGGAACAGAGTGGAAGAGTATGTAAAGGAGAGTAGGGAGTAAGGAGGGAGTGTTGGAACAGAGTGGAAGAGTATGTAAAGGAGAGTAGGGAGTAAGGAGGGAGTGTTGGAACAGAGTGGAAGAGTATGTAAAGGAGAGTAGGGAGTAAGGAGGGAGTGTTGGAACAGAGTGGAAGAGTATGTAAAGGAGAGTAGGGAGTAAGGAGGGAGTGTTGGAACAGAGTGGAAGAGTATGTAAAGGAGAGTAGGGAGTAAGGAGTAAGTGTTGGAACAGAGTGGAAGAGTATGTAAAGGAGAGTAGGGAGTAAGGAGTAAGTGTTGGAACAGAGTGGAAGAGTATGTAAAGGAGAGTAGGGAGTAAGGAGGGAGTGTTGGAACAGAGTGGAAGAGTATGTAAAGGAGAGTAGGGAGTAAGGAGGGAGTGTTGGAACAGAGTGGAAGAGTATGTAAAGGAGAGTAGGGAGTAAGGAGTAAGTGTTGGAACAGAGTGGAAGAGTATGTAAAGGAGAGTAGGGAGTAAGGAGGGAGTGTTGGAACAGAGTGGAAGAGTATGTAAAGGAGAGTAGGGAGTAAGGAGTAAGTGTTGGAACAGAGTGGAAGAGTATGTAAAGGAGAGTAGGGAGTAAGGAGTAAGTGTTGGAACAGAGTGGAAGAGTATGTAAAGGAGAGTAGGGAGTAAGGAGGGAGTGTTGGAACAGAGTGGAAGAGTATGTAAAGGAGAGTAGGGAGTAAGGAGGGAGTGTTGGAACAGAGTGGAAGAGTATGTAAAGGAGAGTAGGGAGTAAGGAGGGAGTGTTGGAACAGAGTGGAAGAGTATGTACAGGAGAGTAGGGAGTAAGGAGGGAGTGTTGGAACAGAGTGGAAGAGTATGTAAAGGAGAGTAGGGAGTAAGGAGTAAGTGTTGGAACAGAGTGGAAGAGTATGTAAAGGAGAGTAGGGAGTAAGGAGGGAGTGTTGGAACAGAGTGGAAGAGTATGTAAAGGAGAGTAGGGAGTAAGGAGTAAGTGTTGGAACAGAGTGGAAGAGTATGTAAAGGAGAGTAGGGAGTAAGGAGTAAGTGTTGGAACAGAGTGGAAGAGTATGTAAAGGAGAGTAGGGAGTAAGGAGGGAGTGTTGGAACAGAGTGGAAGAGTATGTAAAGGAGAGTAGGGAGTAAGGAGGGAGTGTTGGAACAGAGTGGAAGAGTATGTAAAGGAGAGTAGGGAGTAAGGAGGGAGTGTTGGAACAGAGTGGAAGAGTATGTAAAGGAGAGTAGGGAGTAAGGAGTAAGTGTTGGAACAGAGTGGAAGAGTATGTAAAGGAGAGTAGGGAGTAAGGAGTAAGTGTTGGAACAGAGTGGAAGAGTATGTAAAGGAGAGTAGGGAGTAAGGAGGGAGTGTTGGAACAGAGTGGAAGAGTATGTAAAGGAGAGTAGGGAGTAAGGAGTAAGTGTTGGAACAGAGTGGAAGAGTATGTAAAGGAGAGTAGGGAGTAAGGAGGGAGTGTTGGAACAGAGTGGAAGAGTATGTAAAGGAGAGTAGGGAGTAAGGAGGGAGTGTTGGAACAGAGTGGAAGAGTATGTAAAGGAGAGTAGGGAGTAAGGAGTAAGTGTTGGAACAGAGTGGAAGAGTATGTAAAGGAGAGTAGGGAGTGTTGGAACAGAGTGGAAGAGTATGTAAAGGAGAGTAGGGAGTAAGGAGGGAGTGTTGGAACAGAGTGGAAGAGTATGTAAAGGAGAGTAGGGAGTAAGGAGGGAGTGTTGGAACAGAGTGGAAGAGTATGTAAAGGAGAGTAGGGAGTAAGGAGTAAGTGTTGGAACAGAGTGGAAGAGTATGTAAAGGAGAGTAGGGAGTAAGGAGGGAGTGTTGGAACAGAGTGGAAGAGTATGTAAAGGAGAGTAGGGAGTAAGGAGGGAGTGTTGGAACAGAGTGGAAGAGTATGTAAAGGAGAGTAGGGAGTAAGGAGTAAGTGTTGGAACAGAGTGGAAGAGTATGTAAAGGAGAGTAGGGAGTAAGGAGGGAGTGTTGGAACAGAGTGGAAGAGTATGTAAAGGAGAGTAGGGAGTAAGGAGTAAGTGTTGGAACAGAGTGGAAGAGTATGTAAAGGAGAGTAGGGAGTAAGGAGTAAGTGTTGGAACAGAGTGGAAGAGTATGTAAAGGAGAGTAGGGAGTAAGGAGGGAGTGTTGGAACAGAGTGGAAGAGTATGTAAAGGAGAGTAGGGAGTAAGGAGGGAGTGTTGGAACAGAGTGGAAGAGTATGTAAAGGAGAGTAGGGAGTAAGGAGGGAGTGTTGGAACAGAGTGGAAGAGTATGTACAGGAGAGTAGGGAGTAAGGAGGGAGTGTTGGAACAGAGTGGAAGAGTATGTAAAGGAGAGTAGGGAGTAAGGAGTAAGTGTTGGAACAGAGTGGAAGAGTATGTAAAGGAGAGTAGGGAGTAAGGAGGGAGTGTTGGAACAGAGTGGAAGAGTATGTAAAGGAGAGTAGGGAGTAAGGAGTAAGTGTTGGAACAGAGTGGAAGAGTATGTAAAGGAGAGTAGGGAGTAAGGAGTAAGTGTTGGAACAGAGTGGAAGAGTATGTAAAGGAGAGTAGGGAGTAAGGAGGGAGTGTTGGAACAGAGTGGAAGAGTATGTAAAGGAGAGTAGGGAGTAAGGAGGGAGTGTTGGAACAGAGTGGAAGAGTATGTAAAGGAGAGTAGGGAGTAAGGAGGGAGTGTTGGAACAGAGTGGAAGAGTATGTAAAGGAGAGTAGGGAGTAAGGAGTAAGTGTTGGAACAGAGTGGAAGAGTATGTAAAGGAGAGTAGGGAGTAAGGAGTAAGTGTTGGAACAGAGTGGAAGAGTATGTAAAGGAGAGTAGGGAGTAAGGAGGGAGTGTTGGAACAGAGTGGAAGAGTATGTAAAGGAGAGTAGGGAGTAAGGAGTAAGTGTTGGAACAGAGTGGAAGAGTATGTAAAGGAGAGTAGGGAGTAAGGAGGGAGTGTTGGAACAGAGTGGAAGAGTATGTAAAGGAGAGTAGGGAGTAAGGAGGGAGTGTTGGAACAGAGTGGAAGAGTATGTAAAGGAGAGTAGGGAGTAAGGAGTAAGTGTTGGAACAGAGTGGAAGAGTATGTAAAGGAGAGTAGGGAGTGTTGGAACAGAGTGGAAGAGTATGTAAAGGAGAGTAGGGAGTAAGGAGGGAGTGTTGGAACAGAGTGGAAGAGTATGTAAAGGAGAGTAGGGAGTAAGGAGGGAGTGTTGGAACAGAGTGGAAGAGTATGTAAAGGAGAGTAGGGAGTAAGGAGGGAGTGTTGGAACAGAGTGGAAGAGTATGTAAAGGAGAGTAGGGAGTAAGGAGGGAGTGTTGGAACAGAGTGGAAGAGTATGTACAGGAGAGTAGGGAGTAAGGAGTAAGTGTTGGAACAGAGTGGAAGAGTATGTAAAGGAGAGTAGGGAGTAAGGAGGGAGTGTTGGAACAGAGTGGAAGAGTATGTAAAGGAGAGTAGGGAGTAAGGAGTAAGTGTTGGAACAGAGTGGAAGAGTATGTAAAGGAGAGTAGGGAGTAAGGAGGGAGTGTTGGAACAGAGTGGAAGAGTATGTAAAGGAGAGTAGGGAGTAAGGAGGGAGTGTTGGAACAGAGTGGAAGAGTATGTAAAGGAGAGTAGGGAGTAAGGAGGGAGTGTTGGAACAGAGTGGAAGAGTATGTAAAGGAGAGTAGGGAGTAAGGAGGGAGTGTTGGAACAGAGTGGAAGAGTATGTAAAGGAGAGTAGGGAGTAAGGAGTAAGTGTTGGAACAGAGTGGAAGAGTATGTAAAGGAGAGTAGGGAGTAAGGAGTAAGTGTTGGAACAGAGTGGAAGAGTATGTAAAGGAGAGTAGGGAGTAAGGAGGGAGTGTTGGAACAGAGTGGAAGAGTATGTAAAGGAGAGTAGGGAGTAAGGAGTAAGTGTTGGAACAGAGTGGAAGAGTATGTAAAGGAGAGTAGGGAGTAAGGAGTAAGTGTTGGAACAGAGTGGAAGAGTATGTAAAGGAGAGTAGGGAGTAAGGAGGGAGTGTTGGAACAGAGTGGAAGAGTATGTAAAGGAGAGTAGGGAGTAAGGAGGGAGTGTTGGAACAGAGTGGAAGAGTATGTAAAGGAGAGTAGGGAGTAAGGAGTAAGTGTTGGAACAGAGTGGAAGAGTATGTAAAGGAGAGTAGGGAGTAAGGAGTAAGTGTTGGAACAGAGTGGAAGAGTATGTAAAGGAGAGTAGGGAGTAAGGAGGGAGTGTTGGAACAGAGTGGAAGAGTATGTAAAGGAGAGTAGGGAGTAAGGAGGGAGTGTTGGAACAGAGTGGAAGAGTATGTAAAGGAGAGTAGGGAGTAAGGAGGGAGTGTTGGAACAGAGTGGAAGAGTATGTAAAGGAGAGTAGGGAGTAAGGAGGGAGTGTTGGAACAGAGTGGAAGAGTATGTAAAGGAGAGTAGGGAGTAAGGAGTAAGTGTTGGAACAGAGTGGAAGAGTATGTAAAGGAGAGTAGGGAGTAAGGAGTAAGTGTTGGAACAGAGTGGAAGAGTATGTAAAGGAGAGTAGGGAGTAAGGAGGGAGTGTTGGAACAGAGTGGAAGAGTATGTAAAGGAGAGTAGGGAGTAAGGAGGGAGTGTTGGAACAGAGTGGAAGAGTATGTAAAGGAGAGTAGGGAGTAAGGAGGGAGTGTTGGAACAGAGTGGAAGAGTATGTAAAGGAGAGTAGGGAGTAAGGAGTAAGTGTTGGAACAGAGTGGAAGAGTATGTAAAGGAGAGTAGGGAGTAAGGAGGGAGTGTTGGAACAGAGTGGAAGAGTATGTAAAGGAGAGTAGGGAGTAAGGAGGGAGTGTTGGAACAGAGTGGAAGAGTATGTAAAGGAGAGTAGGGAGTAAGGAGGGAGTGTTGGAACAGAGTGGAAGAGTATGTAAAGGAGAGTAGGGAGTAAGGAGGGAGTGTTGGAACAGAGTGGAAGAGTATGTAAAGGAGAGTAGGGAGTAAGGAGGGAGTGTTGGAACAGAGTGGAAGAGTATGTAAAGGAGAGTAGGGAGTAAGGAGGGAGTGTTGGAACAGAGTGGAAGAGTATGTAAAGGAGAGTAGGGAGTAAGGAGGGAGTGTTGGAACAGGGACAACTGGTTTGCTCAGGAGTATATACCTGTGAACCAGCAGTCCCCTTGTCTGTTGCCTTCCAACAAACAGATCTCACTATCACCCTGACTCCCATTTGGGGGTCTGAACATCTGTGCGGCTTTGGTCAACCAGACTCGGGACTGCTCGGCCAGACAGTCCAGGGAACTACAACAACAACAACAACAACTTCCCACAAGTGAATTAATTGCCCATAAGAGAATGGAGGGACTTTCATCATTTGTTTGTTTGTAGTGAGGAGAGAGTAATGTGATGGAGAAAGTAATGAGTGTGTATATGAGAGATGTGGTATGAGTGAGAAGGTAATTGGTATTGAGTGTGTGTGTGTGTATATGAGAGATATGGTATGAGTGAGAAGGCAATTGGTATTCAGTGTGTGTGTGTGTGTGTGTGTGTGTATAAGAGATGTGGTATGAGTGAGAAAGCAATTGGTATTGAGTGTGGAGTGGTTGAGAGAGTGAAGCATAACACATTAAGATGGTTTGGACGTGTAGAGAGAATGTAAGGTGATGAGTTTGTAAAGAAGGTGTATGTAAGTGAAGTTGTGGGATGTGGTGTGAGAGGCAGACCACCAGTTAGATGGCAGAACAGAGTGGAAGAGTATGTAAAGGAGAGAAACGTAAGGGTCAGAGTATGTAAAGGAGAGTAATGTGAGGGACAGAGTAGGGAGTAAGGAGGGAGTGTTGGAACAGGGACAACTGGACACACTTCTGTCGTGGTCACCCCCGTGGGGGGAGTTCCCGGAGGGAACGAGGCATCAGAGCTATAGATAGATAGAGTAATAGGGTGGTAGTAAGGTTAGAATAGGGGTTTATTGCCAGGGTAAGATACTATCAGTCATGAACACAGGGATATATCTAACCAGTGTTATGTAACTTTGGCAACAGGTGACTCCCTCAGTTTATCACAACATGTACACAACAAACTGTGCACTTGTAGCTTTTATTTGGCATGACTAAGGAAAGGCACTGTTATGAACTAGCGGTACTTACGGGTTAAAATCTAAGTCATGCTAAAATAAATAAAGTGTGGACATTAGATTGGTTAAAAGGACCCTGTGCTTGTGTGTAATAATTGGAGGCTTCTGATTCCTCCTGACTATGCCACGAAACAAGCCCCTTCCCTATAGGTGGTGTTTCATGGCAATATTTGAAGGACTCATATACCTCCAATGTTCTGACTACATCAATCACAGGGTCCCTCATTGCTTGGTATCGAGTATTATGAGTATTTAATATATTTAGCTCAAATAATCAATAATTTCTTAATTAAGGGGGTGTGGGAGTAGGGGACAGGCTTGGGGGGGGTTTGGGAGTAGGGGACAGGCTTGGGGGGGGTTTGGGGGGTGCGGGAGTAAATGAGACAGGCTTGGGAGCGTTAGGGGGAGGTGCGGGAATAGGGGACAGGCTTTCTACCCACCCTCCCCCCACCCCAAGCCTGTCCCCGTACTCTCGCACCCCCCCCCCCAACCCCAAAGTCTGTCCCCGTACTCATATCACCCACCACTACCATACCGTGTAAATCAATTATACCTGCTTATATTTAAATCATTCATAACTTTACCAAACACTTTATCTATCTATCTATCTATTTATTTATAACTTTAGCACTTTAGCAAACAGTTTATCTATCTATCTATCTATTTATAACTTTAGCAAACAGTTTATCTATCTATCTATCTATTTATAACTTTAGAAAACAGTTTATTTATCTATCTATCTCTTTATAACTTTAGCAAACAGTTTATCTATCTATCTATTTATTTATAACTTTAGAAAACAGTTTATTTATCTATCTATCTCTTTAAAACTTTAGCAAACAGTTTATTTATCTATCTATCTATCTATTCATAACTTTGCCAAACAGTTTATCTATCTATCCATCTATCTATTTATAACTTTAGCAAACAGTTTATCTATCTATCTATCTATTTATAACTTTACCAAACAGTTTATCTATCTATCCATCTATCTATTTATAACTTTAGCAAACAGTTTATCTATCTATCCATCTATCTATAACTTAAGCAAACAGTTTATCTATCTATCTATCTATTCATAACTTTGCCAAACAGTTTATCTATCTATCTATATCTATTTATAACTTTAACAAACAGTTTATACCTACCATAACTAATCCTTCAATGTTGGTATCAAGTGTCAAGGAAGAGTCACTTTTTCATCATAAACTTGAGACAAAACTGTGAGTTGGTTTGTAGTGAAGATGTGGTTTGTAGTGAAGATGTGGTTTGTAGTGAAGATGTGGTTTGTTTGTTTACTGTCAACTTGCCTCACTCTGCATCTGAAGACAAAAGTTATATTTTAGTTTGCTTCAATTTATTTTACTTACACTCTCCTCTTTTTTTATGGTAGGTTAGGTTCTTGAAGGGGAATTTGGCATAAAGTAAATTGTACATTTCCATAAGAAATAATGGTACTTTAACTTGAAAATGGAGCCTAATGGTTCATGTTATTTTAAGAGTTCGTGTAAATTGCATTTATTTATTTTTTTTCATGATACGCACTAATTCAAATTTGCATAATTTAAACTCGCATAAAAAGAGAGGAGAGTGTATTATCATCACATTTTTTTACAAACATTCATTCACCTTCAGTTTCCTTCATTTACACACGGACCAAAACTAATCTATCTCCCTTTCACTCTCGGCAGTAAATATATAATCTTTCCACAAAGGACCAATTTATTTCATTCAGTCCATCTACTTTATTCCTCATCCATTCACTCTGGCCGTCCTCTCTCCCTCTCATACAACCATCCATGTACAGTTGTGGTCAAATATAATCATCCATATAGGCGTAACACACATACATACATACTCACATAGCCTGCATACACACACATACATACATAGTCGTGGTCAATAATAATCATCTATATAGGAGGTAACTCACATACATACATAGATACATACATACATAGATACATACATACATACACACATACATACAGTTGTGGTCATATATAATCCTCCCTATAGGTGTATATAACTCCTGTAAGAGTTTGACAGCTTCCCTCTGTTCCTTAGATGATAAACTTTACAATAAATAGGTTAACTACCATCTATTAATTTAATACAAGCAGCTACACACTACTTAAAACAATAACACACACACAGGTTAACTACCATAATTTAATTTAATACAAGCAGCTACACACTACTTAAAATAATAACATCATATGTAAACGTGAAAACATTAGACAGTAAATTGTCTGAGATACCCATATGTGGATGATTATTATTAACCACTATACATTACATTACTTTCCCTATCTCACCTGATATGGCCACACTCTCAAGTCACTTATTTCCACAGCACCTCTTCTAGATAGACTGAGGCGCCCTACTCCATGTCCATGTCTCTGATGCATTATTATTATGTCAGTGTTGGCAGGATTATACCATTTCCCACATATCAAAAGAAGCTGGATGGAACCATTGTGGATACCTGTACGGGATGTAACAACACATTCTATTAATTACATTATTGAACACTGCAATACACACAACCACACTCACCAACAACACAACACAACACCCCATTCTATTAAACACATTATGGAACACTGTAATAATAACAATAACAATAACAATAATAATAATAATAATAATAATAATAACAACAATAATAATGATAATAATAATGATAATAATAACAACAATAATAACAACAATAATAATGATAATAATAATGATAATAATAATGATAATAATAATGATAATGATAATAATAATAATAATAATAATAACAACAATAATAATGATAATAATAATGATAATAATAATGATAATAATAACAACAATAATAACAACAATAATAATGATAATAATAATGATAATAATAATGATAATAATAATAATAATAATAATAACAATAATAATAATAATAATAACAATAACAATAATAATAATAACAATAATAATAATAACAATAATAATAATAACAATAATAATAATATCAATAATAATAATAATATTTTTATTACCGTATCTAACTTTAAATAACTTATAACCTTAATTAAGACTATACCGTATATATATAGGCCTATATACTATATATCATATTATCCACACACACACACACACACACACACATCTCCCTTCTCTATGTACACACACACACACAGAAATAAAAATGTACAGTACACATAAACAGAAGGAAATACACACGCACACACACACACTTCTCTTTCTCACTCTCTTGCTCAAATTCACACACAGACACACACACACACAAGCCATTTCTAGCATGAAAAAAAAGGGCTTATCTTTAACTTGCTCTCACTCACTCTCTCTCTCTCTCTCACACACGATCCGTTTACACCAATGGATCTTAACCCCAATTATTATTTTTCCATTACAAATATATTATGATTATATACTGTAGGTAGAATTCATGATGCAATATTATAGGATTTTAAGCCAACAACATTTTGTGACCTAACAGTTACAAAGATAAAGTACAGAAACCGTCTGTAACCTGAGGATGGTCTAAGTCCCGTAGTTTAAAACAAATAAAACATTTGAGGTCCCTTACTGGAGCTCTATGAATTCTCCAAACTACTCCAGGCAACAGATTCCCTATTAGAAACACTGAAGGGTTCTGTGGCCTGGATTATTTGGAGGGTTCATAGAGCTCCAGTAAGGGACCTCAAATGTTTTAAAACTACGGGTGTAAGTCATTCTAAGATGCTGTCTAGTCTAACATTTAAATCATCCATCCATTTGAGGAGCAGTGTTATACTCTGTTCAAAATATATGTTCCTTTTGACCTCTTATGCTGAGATAGATAGAAATAGATACATAGATAGATAGAAATAAATAGATGGATAGATAATGATAGTTAGATAAAAATAGATATATATATAGATAGATAGAAATAGATAGATAGATAGATAGAAATAGATAGATGGATAGATAGTGATAGTTAGATAAACATAGATATATATATATAGATAGATAGATAGATAGATAGAAATAGATAGATAGAAATAGATAGATAGATAGATAGATAGAAATAGATATACAGATAGATAGAAATAGATAGATGGATAGATAGTGATAGTTAGATAAACATAGATAGATAGATATAGATAGATATATAGATAGATAGACAGATAGAAATAGCTAGCTAGATAGACATATAGAAATAGCTAGCTAGATAGAGGCTAGTGGAACACAAATATTGAACAGACTATAGTAGTAGTATACTATAGGTACATTACACTATATGTTAGGTTGGGAATAATTCTGAACTTTCTCTACAGGGGTAAATTATAGTGTAAGTATATATTTTAATTTTATACCAGGAAACACAAATAAATCTTTTTGTTTTCATAAAGTTAACAAGTACATGACTGTATATGTTATTGGTTTATATTCTTATGTATCACTGTTATTCACATGTAATATTGTACTTGTATTAATAAACACACCAGCTTGTATTACTTGTATTAATAAACACACCAGCTTGTATTACTTGTATTAATAAACACACCAGCTTGTATTACTTGTATTAATAAACACACCAGCTTGTATTACTTGTATTAATAAACACACCAGCTTGTATTACTTGTATTAATAAACACACCAGCTTGTATTACTTGTATTAATAAACACACCAGCTTGTATTACTTGTATTAATAAACACACCAGCTTGTATTACTTGTATTAATAAACACACCAGCTTGTATTACTTGTATTAATAAACACACCAGCTTGTATTACTTGTATTAATAAACACACCAGCTTGTATTACTTGTATTAATAAACACACCAGCTTGTATTACTTGTATTAATAAACACACCAGCTTGTATTACTTGTATTAATAAACACACCAGCTTGTATTACTTGTATTAATAAACACACCAGCTTGTATTACTTGTATTAATAAACACACCAGCTTGTATTACTTGTATTAATAAACACACCAGCTTGTATTACTTGTATTAATAAACACACCAGCTTGTATTACTTGTATTAATAAACACACCAGCTTGTATTACTTGTATTAATAAACACACCAGCTTGTATTACTTGTATTAATAAACACACCAGCTTGTATTACTTGTATTAATAAACACACCAGCTTGTATTACTTGTATTAATAAACACACCAGCTTGTATTACTTGTATTAATAAACACATCAGCTTGTAATCTTGTTTCTGTAACACGTTTTTAGAAGCATAATCATAAATATATAAAGATAATTTATACTGGGTTTTGGGAAGCTGTCAAATAAAGGTTAAGAAGCACTGGTTTACACACACACACACAGCCCCATCCTTCCCCTACACACACACACACACACACTGGAACGCACACGTGTACACACACCGTCTGTACGCACTCTTCAGACGCATACTGTAAAATGTCACTTTTTCTAAAATGAAAAAAAAAATGGTTTATCTTTAACTTGCTCTCACTCTCTCTCTATCTCTCACACACACGATCCGTTTACACACACACGTAGCCCCATCCTTCCTCTACGCACATGCCAAATTCCAGGCGCACACGTGTACACATACCTTCTGTACGCACTCTTCAGACACACACTGTACTGTACACCATCTCTGGTCTGGGCTGAGGCTGACATGGATGGCATAGTGAAGTTCAGAGTCAATTTGATTCCTTCTTCTCTCAAAACTTCCCTCTTGTTCTTGTTCTGAAATATTATTATTATTATTATTATTATTATGTAGTAATATTCATAGTACAGTGTAGTAGTAATAATAATAATATTCATAGTAAGCTAGTAGTAGTAATAGTAATATTCATAGTACCGTAGGCTAGTAGTAGTAATATTCAAAATATTAGTAGTAGTAGTAGTAGTAGTAGTAGAAGAAGTGGTAGTAATAACCATAGTAATAGTAGTAGTGGTAATAATACCATAATAATATTCAGGTAAATTTACAGAATAACTGGGTTCATTATATTGTATATATTAGTATGATTATCCATTATTTTGGACCTGACTAACACACTTTTCATCTATTGTCGTGTTTTTGCTGTCCAAGTGTGGGGCTTGGACAAACCAAAACAGACCACATTACCTGGAGCCCAACAACAACAACAACACCTGGCTTGTCTAAGGTGACCAACCAAAATAATAACACAAACATGACCATTTGACGGCATGGTCATATCATAGGAAAGCAATAAAAGGCTTAATATTAAATTAAATTAGGAATACATTTTGACAAGATTTAAAAATAACCACAGAGAAGGCTAACTAATCTCTAAATAAAATCATCACCATTATAATATATAGGCTATAGATATAAATATATAGGTTATAGATATATAATATATAGGTACCCTGACAGACTCATATCTCCAGTTTAGGTGAAGGGAATAAAAAACAATAATTGGACACTCTTAACTTAATTATTAGTGAACATTTGATGGCTATTATACCAATCTTCACAAGTTGAAATGTCATCAAAATTACATGGTTAGGAATATGTTAGGTAAACTATCAATAATTAACTGAGTAACCACATTTGTCTTTAATAATAAATATTATTTACATACAGACCTCTGCAGCAGTGTAAGTACTGATAGAAAATTGTAAGTAGGCTACTGGTAAAAAATGGCAAGTTTGATTACTTATAAATAATCGTTTAATTAAATTTGGTATGTCTTCCATAATAATATGTACAAAAATTATGCCAGCAGCCAATATCTCCTTAAATAATACTATACTGTACATTATGTTATGACATCATTATTGTTGTTTATTTGGCACTGATTACAAGTTCAATGCATTAATTATTAAGCCAATGTCCATTATCTGTGTGTGTGTGTGTGTGTGTGTGTGTGTGTGTGTGTGTGTTTGCTTTTAATGGTTACCGCTTGGCACCGTTTGGTATCCAACGTCCAACAAAAACAGTACAGAGCTCGCTTGGTGAAAAGCAAGCGAGCTTCATGTCGCTTGGACAACAAAAACACGACATATGGTGTTTGTCTCAGAGATATTCCCCATTTTACAAACACAATTTAGAAATTAGTCTGACCTGACTTAGACCACAGCAGACTACTGGGACCTAACCTGGGCAGACTACCTGGTATAACCTGTGTAAACTATCATAAAGTGACTGGGGCAAATTTCCAGGACCAAACCTAATGTGGTAACACTGCTCAAGCCTTACTTACTTCTTACTTCTCCGGTTTATTTCTTGGGCTCTCCTCCGAGCTTAACATCTCCTCAGGCGAGCCCTTAACCCATTAGACTTTTTGAAACTTCATCTCAAAGCTTAAATTCATCCGTAATGACCTTATTATCATGGTCATAGCATGTTCCAAACAAATGAGTCTTCAACCTCTTTTTAAATATGTCAATGTTGTTACTCTGTTTCACTGTATTAGGAAGCTTATTATATAACCTTGGTGCAACATATGAAAAAGCTCTTTTTCCCAAATCCAAACTGCCTCTAGGTTCATTCAGTCGATCATAATCAGCACTCTCTCTTGTTTCCATTGTTAATTCATTCTGATACCTTTCTAGTTTTAACTTTAAATAATCGGGCTTATTTGTCTTCAATATAGTATACACCATAGTACAAATCTTGAAAACAATTCTAGCTTTAGTTGGTAGCCAATGTAAATCCATCAATACCGGAGTTCTTCGTTCACGACGTGAAGTACCAGTAATGACTCTAGCTGCTTTATTAAAAACTAGCTGTAATTTCTTCAGTTTGTTTGATGGCAAATTAACATAAAGAGTGTTACAATAATCCAAACGAGATATCACATTATTTTGAACAAGTTTCTGAGTGGAAGCCTTATCTAGATATCTTCTTATAAAGCATATATTCCTCAAGTGAAAGTTTGCTGTCTTCACTACATTATTTATTTGCATTTTCAGGTTTATGTTGTTGTCTATTAAAACTCCTAAGTTATTTAAATATTTCACTAGTTCAATTTCCCCATCAGGATCATCACTAATTTTGATTGTATCAATATTAACATTTAGCTCAAGATTTCTTGGGTGTTCCAATTATCATACACTTAGTTTTATTGATATTTAGTTCCAATTTTTTCTTAGTCATCCATGCCTTTATATCTTTAGTCACTTCCTTTATTTTCACTATATCATCAGGCAAGCAGTCAATCACCAAATAGATCTGTGTATCGTCAGCATATTGTTTATAGCCCACTTGATGCCTTTCTAAAACTTCAGCTAATTCTGCAGTGTAGATATTAAATAACACAGGACCAAGGACACTACCCTGGGGCACCCCTCGATACAAATTTCTTTTAGAAGAAAATTCATTGTCAATCAATACAGTAAAAGTTCGGAAGGAGAGATAACTTCTAAACCAATCCCTGGCAGTACCCTGTATACCACAATTTTCTAGATCCTTAATAAGCTTGTTGTGATCAACAGTATCGAAGGCAGCACTCAAATCCAACAAGAGAAGTAAGCATAATCTACCACTGTCCATTGCCATCACTATGTCATCCATTACTGAACATACAGTTGTTTCAGTGGAGTGATATTTTCTATAAGCTGACTGATTACTAGGTATTGCAGACACTGCTTCTAGTTGTAATGTAAGTTGGGCTTTCACCGTTTTCTCAATCACTTTACTCAAAAATGAAAGGTTAGTGACTGGGCGATACGGCTTCAATAAATTAGGATCACCTGACCCTTTATAATAGGGTCGAATCACTCCATTCTTTTCTGATGCAGGGAATACGCCTGTAGACAGACTCAAGTTTATTATATTAGCATACAATTTAAGTAATTCATTAAGGTTCTGGGACTCAAGCAAATCACTGATGGGAAAAGGGTCGTTCTCATTAAAACTCTTTTTTGACTCTTTAACAATATCTTTCACATCAATTTCAGTTATCTTTTGAAAGTCCTTCAGCACAGTATATCCCACAAATTCTCTCTCGTCAGGCTCATCTACATTTACATCCATCTTACTCAAAATTACCTCAATCTTCTTAATAAAAAAATCTGCAAAGTCATTCGCTAGTTCCTCTTTATTATCATAAGCAGGTAAAGTTTTCTCTGTTTTATTGCCTGTGATTTCATTCATAACTCCATACAGTGTCTTTGAGTCATTCTCACTTTCCCTTAATTTATTATTATAATAGGCTCTCTTAGTTCTTCTTATTAAACTAGTAACATAATTTCTAGCTTCAACAAATTCTTTGTGCCATTCATCCGTTTTTTTCCGTTGCCATCTAAGTTCAGCACAACGTCGTCTTTTCCTTGCCTCACGTATCTCAGCAGAAAACCATGGTGCATGCTCTACAACTTTAATTACTTTTTCAATGGTTGGACACATAATATCATAGTTATCTTTGAATGCCTTTCTAAATAATGTTACATAGCAAGACACACATTCATTAATTTTTATATTCTTCCCAGGGCACACACATTCACCTCCACTTTCATTGTCAATTTTTCTTACAGATTCATGAATGAAAGTATCTGCATTGAAGTTTCTCTTAACTCTAAAGCTTTTTTTCATAAACACTTCATCTTTTTTCTTCACATCAATGTCAAATAACACCAGATAATGAAAATGTGCTGGATTAAAATATTCAACAACTATGTTTTTCACAAGTTTTCTGTTTATGTCAGAAATCACTAAATCTAATGTATGATTCGATTTTGCAGTTGGGCAATTAACCCAATTCTTTAAATTATGTTTATCAAGACACTCCTTAAAATTGTTTGTAAAATTGTCTCGGTCATTATCAACATGGATATTAAAATCACCACACAGCACAGTCCAATATAATTCTTCATTAAATGTGTCTAGGTAATTATCAAACTCCATTAAATAGACATTTCTGTTCCAGCTTGGAGGTCTATATATTAATAGCAAACGAAGCTTATTATTTAAGCAAGTTATTTTCAGGTCAATGAACTCAAAACCACTTACAACTATTGGTGTTGCATCAATATTCTGTACCCTACGTGAAAGATTTTTGACACAATCAACCCAACTCCCCCACCTCTTTCAATGCCTTGTATTGCCTAATGTGGTAACACTGCTTAAACCTAACCACAAGTACACACACGTAATATAAAATAAAAACACACACGGAAGTACACATACACACACACACACATAATATAAAGTACACACACGTAATATAAAATAAAAACACACACGTAAGTACACATACACACACATGAACGTACACATACACACATATACATAAATTGCGTGTATGAAAATGTACATGTGTGTATATATATAGAGATGTGTACATGTGTGTGTATATATATAGAGATGTGTATGTGTATTTATATAGACAGACGTGTATGTATGTGTGTATATATAACGTTAGAGGCGTGCATGTGTGTGTTAAGAAGTGTACATACATGTGTGTGTGTATGTGTCCTCTCCTCTTACACACACACACACACACACACCATACACTTACACACTTACACACACATACACAAACAATTATATACTTACATGAGAGAGAGAGAGAAGTGTGTGTGTGTGTGTGTGTCAATCAGCAGCTGATCTAAAGTGGCGGCCATGTTTTATCAGTGTTGCCAGATTTGTTTATCCTCTATATCCTATACTTTTACATTTACAATTTCATATAGTTTACTCTTAAATAAACTTTTATTATTTTATATATAATTATTTGGTCTGGTATAAATTTTTCTATTTAATTTTGAACAATATTTTTTATATTAATTTATATAAATGTAAAAAAAAAAAAAAGACATATTCCTTCACCTGGTAACACTGTCGGATGGTCAGCGTTGCCAGACCAAAAACTCCCCAGAAATCCCAACATTAATTAATAAAATTATCTTAATAAAACTAAAATTTAAACTTGAAATATAAAAAATATTCTATTACATAATTATTTTTATTTATTATTGTATTTGTAAAATAAAACTTAAGAAATTTCCATTTAATTATTTACAAAACAAAATCTTCCTTAATTAACAGTACTATCAATTTTAGAGTATATACTCAAGATCTAAGGTATTTTATATTTAAGGTAAAATATTTAGGGAAAAAGAGAGAGAGAGAGAGAGAGAGAGTGTGTTGTGACTTGAGATAAAAAGAGAGCGAGAGACTGTGTGTGTGTGTTCAGAGAGTGTGTGTGTATGAATGTGTGTATGAGTGTGTGTATAGGTTTGTGTGTGTGTGTGTGTGTATGTTTATTATTATTATTATTATTATTATTATTATTATTATTATTATTATTATTATTATATTGATGATAACCAGAGAGAGAGACAGAGAAAAAGAGAGAGAGAGAAAGAGAGAGAGAGAGCGAAGCGGGTATTAACTATAAAGGTCAACTGGGCACCCTGGACACACACATACACACACACACACACACACACAGCCTGGACACACACACACACACACACAGCCTGGACACACACACACACACACACACACACACAGCCTGGACACACACACATAAAATTACTATTTATAGTTTTTTTTTTTATACCGGAACGAGAGAGAGAGAGAGAGAGAGAGAGAGAGAGAGAGAGAGAGAGAGAGAGAGAGAGAGAGGAGAGAGAGAGAATGTGATGGAATAAGAGAGAAAGAGTCAATATAGCGGAATAAGAGAGAGAGAGAGAGAGAGAGAGAGAGAGAGAGAGAGAGAGAGAGAGAGAGAGAGATGAGGGGGGACGTGTGTGTAAGAGAGATTCCTTCATTGTTGGATATAGGGGTTGTGAACATTGGTGTGGTATAGCGCCAGAAAAAGGTGATAGAGATAAAGGTGTGACAACAAGCAGGAAGGAAATAAAAAGAAAAGAGGGAACAGTTGAAGAACTGAAAGTCAGTGGCTGGGGCCGAAGGGGCGCCAAAACCCTATAATTATTGCCCACATTACTGCAGGCAATACCCCCCTACAGGGAATATAACACACACACAGTTAGAGAGAAACAATATAACACACACACACACAGTTAGGGAGAAACAATATAACACACACACACACAGTTAGGGAGAAACAATATAACACACACACACACAGTTAGGGAGAAACAATATAACACACACACAGCCTGGACACACACACACACACACACACACAGACAATATAACGGACTAACAAACTGACTTGACTGACTGACCACCTTTCAACCCGTCTGACAACCCACTACCACCACCATCACCCTTACCCTATATAGATCTACTTAAGGGGAGAGTATACTTTTGGTACATTGGAGTGCCTTGATTCCTCCAAAGTATGCCAGGAAACAAGACCAGATTAACAAATATAATGGTCCTCTGTTGCTGGGAATAGTTTGGAGGAAACATTATCTCCAGAAATGTCAATACTATACCCTCCCCTTAACATACAGACACACACAACTTGAAGGACGCCAGGTAGCCAGGAACCCTATATATAGTCTTATTACCCAACCCTCCAACTCTCACAGGCTTCAGGGAATTATATAATATTAGAGGAAGTACAGTTGTCGAAAAAAAGTATATATTGCGACAAATCTTGATGGAACTTTAACCCTTGTCATATCCACAATTATTTGTATATGGACTATATGTATGTATATATCGAAGGAAATATACATATCCTTCTGTAATACATACTTATAATATAGCATGTATAACAGAAGGAAATATACATATCCTTCTGTAATACATACTTATAATATAGCATGTATAACAGAAGGAAATATACATATCCTTCTGTAATACATACTTATAATATAGCATGTATAACAGAAGGAAATATACATATCCTTCTGTAATACATACTTATAATATAGCATGAATAACAGAAGGAAATATACATATCCTTCTGTAATACATACTTATAATATAGCATGTATAACAGAAGGAAATATACATATCCTTCTGTAATACATACTTATAATATAGCAAGTATAACAGAAGGAAATATACATATCCTTCTGTAATACATACTTATAATATAGCATGTATAACAGAAGGAAATATACATATCCTTCTGTAATACATACTTATAATATAGCATGTTTAACAGAAGGAAATATACATATCCTTCTGTAATACATACTTATAATATAGCATGTATAACAGAAGGAAATATACATATCCTTCTGTAATACATACTTATAATATAGCATGTATAACAGAAGGAAATATACATATCCTTCTGTAATACATACTTATAATATAGCATGTATAACAGAAGGAAATATACATATCCTTCTGTAATACATACTTATAATATAGCATGTATGACGGAAGGAAATATACATATCCTTCTGTAATACATACTTATATATATCCCTACAAACAACTATGGACATTAATATATTTAATGTTGTATCAATAGTTGTCACAATATATTTTTAACTTTATAATATTTATAGTGAAAGCATTTCAGTCTTGTTGCGTTAGTTAAAATTATTCCGGGATCTCAGCCTGCTTGCCAGTTACGTATATAGGCTACAGATACATAATAAGTAGGGGAGGTGGCCGAGTGGTTAGTGACACATTTGGTGCAAAATCATACACGTGTTGTTCTTTATTACCAAGATATTTACCATGATGGAAGGAAAGTGTGGGTGGATATTGGATTGTGGCTGTACATTGGAGTGCCTTGATTCCTTCAAAGTATGCCAGGAAACAACAGGACCAGAAGAGCATAAATAATGGTGTTTTGTTTGTTGCTTGGAATAGTTTGGAGGATTCAAATTAAGGTATATTTTAATTTTCCCTGAATAATGCAATACTTGGGCAACCTTATAATACCCGGAATTCAAGTGAGTGAAGGGCGTTAGGCTGTGTGTATGTGTGTGTGTGTGTGTGTGTGTGTGTGTGTAGCTATAGATTCCGTGTGTGTGTGTGTGTAGCTATAGATTCCGTGTGTGTGTGTGTGTGTGTGTGGGTAGGTCGCTATATTTTCTGTGTGTGTGTGTGTGTGTGTGTGTGTGTGTGTGTGTGTAGGTCTCAATATTTTGTGTGTGTGTGTGTAGGTCTCAATATTTTGTGTGTGTGTGTATGTGTAGGTCTCAATATTTTGTGTGTGTGTGTGTGTGTGAGTGAAGGACGCTAGCTTCTGCGTGTGTGTGTGTGTATGTATATGTGTGTGTGTGTGTGAAGGACGTTAGCTTCTGCGTGTGTGTGTGTGTAGGGTGTATATATATATGTGTGTGTGGAGGTGGGTTGGTCAGTCGTGGCAATATATCCTTGTCTCTCTGTCTGTGTGTGTTGATTCGTAACTAAGGATGAAATATTGGGTGAGTATAATATTTAGGAATTGATTGATTAATTGTTGTATATAGGGGTTGTGAACATTGGTGTTGTATAGCGCCAGATAAAGGTGATAGAGATAAAGGTGTGACAACAAGCAGGAAGGAAATAAAATGAAAAGAGGGAACAGTTGAAGAACTGAAAGATGGGAACTAGTTAGTCTGGTCTCTCACTGGTGACCTTCCTAGCATGGGAAGCCCTATCTCCCCGATATCGGGGCAGAGCAGGGGCCGGAGCCCCCTCTAGTCTAGCTCACCAGGTCTCAGAGACACACAAGCCCCCCACCTCGGCAAGGCAGTTCCCGTAAGGGGGGTAATATTTTGGAAAAAAATTATGTTCTGTGTGTCTGTGTGTGTGTGTAATATCAACTTTGTGTGTGTGTGTGTGTAATATCAACTTTGTGTGTGTGTGTGTAAGTAATATCAACTCTGTGTGTCTGTGTGTGTGTGTAATATCAATTCTGTGTATATGTGTGTGTGAGTGTGTGTGTGTTCACTATCGAAAATTACTACCGTCTCATTTTGGGAACTGCCGTGTTTTCATTTACGCTGAAAAAAAGTTGCATAGAACTTATACTAATTATTCCTTCATTCTCCCCTTGTAAAATCCTGACTTAAAAGGTGGTAATTCTCTTTTGGTACATTGGAGTGCCTTGATTCCTCCAAAGTATGCCAGGAAACAGGACCAGAGGAACAAAAATAATGGTATTCTGTTGCCTGGAATAGTTTGGAGGATTCAGTTACTCCAGACTATTATTACTATTACTACTTTTTATATACATTCGTCTTACTACGTACAGGTATTTAGTTTTAATTTTACGTAGTTTTGTACAGTCCTCTGAGATGTATTTAGAGCTGACTATAAAGAATAAATCATTATCATTATCATTATTACTCGATCTTTACCTATATATCTAAATGAAGAGACTCTGTTAGGCTGTCGGACTATACAAATTGTCATGTGACCACCTACAGCGCCAGGAATTCACACACGGAAAGTGGACGTACACGAGGGGGGACAGAGGACATTTTCGTCACAAAAAACACCCCACTAATTACTTAATTACACATACTTCACTTCACGGGCTTATGGTCTAGTATATTACTATAATTATTGTAACTATATATACACATTTCTATACTATAACTTTTTCTATACTGTGCTATAACTTTTTCCTATACACATCAATCAATATTCAATAATAATTCTTTCCTTACGTTTAACAGGCAGCAGCAGTGATGGTGGTGGTGGTGGTGGTGGTGGGTATAGATGTGTGTGTCGCTGTACCACTCCTCCCTACAACAACACAACAACAACACCTACAACCACAGGCCCTCCACCCTCAGTTCCAAGCACCGCCACCAGGTGAAATCGTGTTCGGTGTTGACGCTGAGGGGTGTACGGTGGGGCCAACAGGGAGAGTGTGTCCTTGGGGTGCCGTCCAGTTTACCAGTGAAGCCAAAGGTGTAGCTCAGCCCTGGGAGCCTTCACCAGTGCAACACCATCAACAACCACAACATCATCATCATCACGGAGCGGCTTTCACTGGTCTCGTGGGACCTTCCGGTGTCATTGGGCCGTCTGGTCTCGTTGGGCCGTCCGGTCCACTACACTTTGGAAAGTAAATAGATAAATTAAATAAAACTTTTGGTCGAGTCCACAGTGGTATTATTATTATTTTTTTTTTAGTTTCCCAACCAAAAAACCAACCAACCACACTTGTAATATATAAATAAATAAATAAATATAATAAATAAATAAATAAATGAATAAATAAATATAATAAATAAATAAATAAAATATAACTTTGGGTCGATTCTACAGTGGTATTATTATAATTATTATTATTATTTTTTTTTTGTTAGTTTCCCAACCAACCAACCAAAAGCTTGCTAGGAAACATTGGGTCAATTCCACAGTGGTTCATACAAATAGAAAAACAAAACCATTCACTGCTTCGAAAATGAACCTGAAACACTATGATGAAGAAAAAGAAAAATATAATATGGCTGTATGTGTGTAAGGAAAATAATAAATATAATTTTTATTTTACTTATCCTAATTATATTTACTTTTATAAGGAATAGGTGACAGGCTTGAGGGGGGGGGGGGTTTGGGGGGTGCGGGAATAAGGGGACAGGCTTTGGTGGGTGGGTAGAAAGCCTGTCCCCCTATTCCCGCACCCCCCTAACCCCCTCCCAAGCCTGTCCCCTACCCCCACACACCCCTAACCCCCCCACCTAAGCTTGTCCCCTATTCCAACACCCCCCAAGCCTGTCCCCCTATTCCCGCACCCCCTAAACACCCCCCCAAGCCTGTCCCCTACCCCCACCCCCTCTTAAAAGGAATGAATACACAAGGAATTTTTTTAGGAAAGTAGGAAAAGTATATGAAAAAAAATGAAAATACAACATAAGAAAAACAATTAATATAGAACATGAAAAAAAGAAAATAAAACAAGAAAAAAGAAAAAGAAAATAGAACACATGAAACCAAAAATGAAAATAGAACACACACACACACACACACACACACACACACACACACACACACACACACACACACACACACTCTCTCTCTCTTTCTTTCTCTCTCTCATAATAATAGGAAGGTTTGGAGGGAGTATGTATGTATGTGTATATAGGAAGTTTTATATATATATAATTAATTTCTAAATATTTATATATTTATTTACCAACTAACTACTCTTTGTTTTGATACAGTAATGTTCGTTTTAACTCTCTCTATCTCTCTCTCTCATTATTATATATATATATATATATATATATATATATATATATATATATATATATATATATATATATATATATATATATATATATATATATATATATATATATATATATATCCGGCATGACCACACACACACACACAGACACACACACACACAGACACACACACACACACACACTCTCTCTCTCTCTCTCTCATACGTGCTAAGCAGCCATGTAATATTCTGACTGTCTATATTCAATCATAGCCTGTATGTTGTATAGAATGTTGGGTTATTCACTGTATGTGTGTGTGTGTGTGTGTGTGTGTGTGTGTGTGTATGAGAGAGAGAGAGAGAGAGAGAGAGAGAGAGAGAGAGAGAGAGAGAGAGAGAGAGAGTGTGTGTGTGTGTGTGTTGATGTTAATTGTAGTAGGATATATGTGAGCCAGGATGTAATACACTCCCTAAGAATGATTTGTAATGATTTCCTGATGAGAGAGAGAGAGAGAGAATATATATATGAGAATGTGTGTATGAGAGAGAGAGTGTGTGTGTGGGTGTGTGTGTGTGTGTGTGTGTGTGTGTATTAGAGAGAGAGAGAGAAGTGTTACAAGGAGTTACAAGGAAAAGAAGTACCCTAGAAGACCTTACGATCCATACAAAGAGGGTACCTGTGGGTTTAGTTGTGCAAGTATGTGACCGTCCTTGAATGGGTCATGTGAAACCATCAAGGAACACTCACACAACGGCTTAAACACCTAGACGGTGGTTTAAGACTTTGTCTAATCTGGACTTGAACTGATCCACAGAGTTGCTGTTGACTACAACAGCAGGAAGCGCGTTCCAAGTACCGCAGATGCTGTATGTAAAGAATTTACCACACCGATCACGGTTGTATCGCTTCAGTTCAAGTTTGTAGCCATGATTCCTGGTTGTTCCCTCACTGAGTTGGAAAATGTCCCTGTAGTCTACATTGTCAAAGCCTCGTAGTATTTTAAACACTTCGATAAGCTGACCACGCAGTCTCCGAGTTTCCAAAGAGAACAGGTTGAGTTCTACCAACCGATCTTCATAGCTCTTGTGTCTAAGGGAGGGTATAAGTTTGGTTGCCCTGGCTTGCACTCGTTCCAATCTCGCGATATCCTTTCGGTAAGAGGGACTCCAAAATTGGACTGCATACTCCAGGTGCGGTCGGACAAGGGAATTGTACAGACAAAGTACTATCTCCTTGTTCCGGTATCCAAACTGTCGCTTTATGTACCCTAACATCCTTTGGGCTTTCTTCTCTGCCTCAATACACTGCTTTGAGAACTTGAGGTCGCTAGTGATAGTTACACCCAAGTCTTTCTCAGTATCAGTGCTTACGAGAGCATTGCCCTTAAGGGTATACTCTGTTCGGGGGTTTCTGTGGCCTATATGCATAACTTTGCATTTGTTCACGTTAAATGGCATTTGCCACGTGTCAGACCACTCCCCGATCTTCCTAAGATCTTCTTGTAAGCGGGTAGTATTTCCTTCTTTCGCGACATTCATACCAAGCTTAGTATCATCGGCGAATTTGGAAATCTTGGCAACCATGTCACCATCCATATCATTAACATAAATGATAAACAGTAGTGGTCCCAGAACAGAACCTTGGGGAACACCGCTAGTAACGGGAACCCACTCTGAAGCCTGTCCATTCACTACTACCCGCTGCCGTCTGTCACTTAGCCAGTTCTCTATCCAATTTGCCACATTTCCGTCTATGCCCAGTGCACGCACTTTCCGAAGGAGGCGGCGGTGGGGTACCTTATCAAAGGCTTTCTGAAAGTCTAAGTAGACAACATCGACTGCTTTATCCTGATCATGCTCACTGAAAACAAAATGGAAGAATTCCACCAGATTTGTGAGGCATGACCGGTGCTGCCGGAACCCATGCTGGGAACCCCTCAGTAGCAAATTTGATTCTAAGTGTGCCGTTATTTTGTCCACCATGATGCTCTCCATGAGTTTACAGACTATCGAGGTTAAACTGATGGGTCTGTAGTTTGACGGTTGGCTAGCATCTCCCTTCTTGAAGATAGGAGTCACCTCTGCCTCACGCCAGTCTCTAGGAATGCATCCAGTCTGAAATACCCTGTTGAAGACCATGCACAGGTGCCGTGATACTTCACCATGCACTTCTTTCAACACTCTAGGTAAGAACCTATCCGGACCGGGGGACTTGTTAGCCTTTAATTCGATTATTTTTCTCTCAATTTCTTCTCGGGTGAAGATCATTGACTCCAACTTCTCACTGGAGAAGTCCAAAGGTTCAGGAATGAGACCACTCTCCTCAGAGAACACTGAAGAGAAGTATTCATTTAAGAGGTTAGCATTTTCTGCATCAGAGTGCATCAATGCTCCATCCTCATTCACCAAGGGACCGATCCTGCGTCGGATTGGTTTACGGCCATTCACATAACTGAAAAACTCCTTGGGGTTCTCTTTGCAGAGTCTAGCCACACGGACCTCCTCAGCACGCTTAGCCACCCTTATTTTGGATTTCACATTTCGATTCAGTCTTCTATGATCGTCAAAGTCCCCAGATGTCTTCGCTCGACGGTATGCTGTTCTCCTCTCCCTTAGTAGGTTACGGATTTCCCGATTAAACCACTTCGGTTGAATGAACTTCTGACCTGTTCCCTTCAGAGGAATAAAGCACGACTGAAGGTCCATGAAGGAAGACAAGAATGACCTCCACAGATCATCAGCACTCTCTCCCTCCTCTAGTTCCATTTCAGCAACGCCTTCACGAAGACCTGCAAAGTTCGCTCTCCCCATGTCTAATTTTCTATGCACCGGGGTCACGATCTCCATATTAGGGACTTTAGCTAAAAATCTTATAAGCTTGTGGTCGCTTCCACCTATTTCTTCATTTACAGAGAGGTCTTGAATGATGTCATCCTCAGAGGTGAGGACCAAGTCGAGTATGTTATCACCTCTTGTTGGCTCCCTTACCCATTGAGTGAGGAATTCATCATTTACAAACTCCAAGAGTGGTGTGTTCTCAGCAGAGGGCTCTCTGGTTTCCCAGTCAACATGTGTGTTGAAGTCCCCCATAAGGATGCACACCCTGCCATCCACTAGTTCACCCAGCAACTGGTATAGGTCCCTGTCGATCTCACTGAGTTGTCCAGGGGGTCTATAAAGCAGCAGGGTTCTGTATTTTGCAGTGCCTATTTCTAGGTCAACTCCAAGGAGCTCGTGGTTCGATGTGATGTTGCAGGTCATCGATTTGATGGAGTTCTTTACGTACAACAGCACACCACCACCCCCTCTGTCTTCTCTATCTTTGTGGAAGAGTTGGTAGCCTGGAATCATGAATTCCCCTTCAAGATCTCTGTCTGAGGTTCTCAACCATGACTCCGTTATGGCCACCATCTCGGGTTCCTCTGTCGCAACGAGGGCCCGCAGTTCCAAAAACTTGTTTCGGATGGACCTGGCGTTGAACAATAGAACCTTTAGGGAACCCCCAACTGCAGGGCTCCCTATTCTCCTCCGTTTCCCGGTTTGATCGCTGTCTTGGTAGTGCTGGGGATATCCTTCTTCAGGATCTCGGCGAATGTCTTCTCTGGGGTCACTCTAGCATAGCGTCGAGGGCTCTCCTCCACGCTCGGTCGAGTGCTCCTGAGACATCGTCGGACGGTGTCTTCCATTAATTTGGATAGGACTTCCTTCCCCTTTGGTGAGAGATGCGTGCCATCCCTCTGGTAGAGGTCGTCTCTACCAAAGAATGAGGTGTAGGGGTCCACAAAGAACACCCCCTCAGCAGTACACAAATCAGCCAGGCGCTGATTTACTGCAATGTTCTTTGACAGAGCAGTCCCTGAAGGGCCTCTCCTTGGGAGCACGCCAACAACTACCCTTCTGCGGGTTTTTAACCCACAGTCGTCTACTGCACCGAGCACATCCGAGAGGACTCCTTCAGTCATGCCTACTCTACCATTTCTCAGGTAGATGTCATTACCACTCACCATGAGTGCAATGACAGCAGATCTGGACGTTTGGATCCTCTCAGCTTCCTTTCGGAGGTCAGCATTGCCACAACCTGGTAGACAATTCACCTTCACAGAAGAGTGAAGGCGAGCTGCCATTAGGGGTTGCAGCCCTCGTGCCTGGGAATCACCTACAATGTGTATCTCCACAGGTTTCTCCTTGGTAGGAGCACGAGATGCCTTGTGAGGAACCCGAGAGTGTTTGGAATTCCTGCCGGGCTTGTCACTTCCTCCAGGTTGCTTCTTCTTCGTCTTCTTTTTCTTCTTCATTTTCTTTTCCTTCTCTGTTGTCTTGTCTTCACTTTCCTCTAATCCCTCCTCAATTGTCTTCTTGGGGTTTTCTCCCTTTTCTATATTCCCCTCCTCTTCTTCATCACACTTTTCTGCAGTCTCTTTTCTATTTTGCTTTTCTGCAGTCTCTTTTCCCTCTTCATTGTTGTTCTTCTTGTTCTTCTTCTTCTTCTTCTTCACTGCCGTGGTGAAGCTCTCTGGTGAAGAAGCTCCTTGGACTGCCTCGTCTCTCACGTGACAGTCACACCTCTTAGACTCCATCAGGAGAACTTTCTCCTTTAGGGAGTTGTTCTCCTTCGTGAGCAGTGCCATGTGCTCCATCAACCTCTCCTCGAGTTTGCAAAAGTCGCAGACACTTGAGGGGTCTAGGTCACTCGCACTCCTCCCGCTGAAGTCCTCACACCAGCGGTACACCTTGCATGTAGAACATGTAAATTTTCTTGCTGATGGACCAGTCATCTCGCTCTAATTCAATATAAGACCAATAATATAAAAGAAAGGGTAATGTGATTTAGTCTCGCATAAGTCTCATCCGCCTACTTCCAGAAGGTTTTCGGTCGTTCAGCCAACAGAAACCCTTATGAGCCAAGCACACCAACCCTAAGGTCTCCCCTGGGCCGGACGGCCCCAATCGTGCCGCAGCTCCCAACTGAGCAGCACAAGAGGCCCAAATAAATGGGAATCTGATTTTTCGACAGGGGTGCTTGAAGTGTATCGTTTTCCTACTAATCCCTACTAATCCTCCATCCGCGGCCAAACTTAAAGCAAATAGTAAAGCTAAATGCCCATGATTTAATCCGAGATCTTTTACTGGCCTGGCAACCAGCAAGGCATGAAAGCTCTCTCACCAAAGAGCAGTCGAGCCTTTAGGCACCTAAGAATGGTCACAGGGAGCTGGTCAGGCTAATTAATCTAAGAGAATACCTATGGGGGTCCTGAGGCATCTCCATTACTCGTACCCCACA
>JAWZYT010001323.1:45000-50000 GCA_034508575.1 Petrolisthes manimaculis | reverse complement strand
CACACACACTCACTCATACACACTCTCTCTCTCTCACGTACACACACTCTCTCTCTCTTTCACATACACACACACTCTCTCTGTCCCTTTCTATCTCTCTCTCACACTCATTCACTCTCTCTGTCTCTCACTCACACTCTCTCTTTCTCTCTATCTCTCTCTCACACACACACAAAGGTTAAGTTATTTTCAACACATCCTAATAAAGATAAGATTACACACACATACACACACACACTCTCACATACATACACACACACACACACACACACTCACACAGAAGAGAAAGAAAGGACTTTATTATTATTATTATTATTATTATTATTATTATTATTATTATTATTATTATTATTATTATTATCTAACTGTTGGATAGATTTTGTGAATGTGGATACTCACCTTTTGGAAAATAATGAATGAAGCCTTACAAGTGTGGTTGGTTGGGAAGCTTACAAACCAATACCACTGTGGAATAAACCCTAAAATAATTAATGAAGCCTTACAAGTGTGGTTGGTTGGTTGGTTGGGAAGCTTACAAACCAATACCACTGTGGAATCAACCCTAAAATAATGAAGCCGTACAATAATAATAATAATAATAACAATAATAATAATAATAATAATAATTTATAATGTTATTAATTAATAATAATAATAATAATAATAATAATGATAATAATGATAATACAAATAATAATAATAATAATAATAATAATAATAATAATAATAATAATAATAATAATAATAATAATAATAATAATAATAATAATAATAATAATAATAATAATAATAACAACAATAATAACAATAATAATAATAATAACAATAATAATAATAACAACAATAATAATAATAACAATAATAATAATAAGTTATTATTATTATTGTCATTATTATTGGTATTTAATTATCATTTTATATGGAAAAGAGAGAGAGAGAGAGAGAGAGAGGAGAGAGAGAGAGAGAGAGAGAGAGAGAGAGAGGAGTTAGGGAGGGAAGGAGGGACTGGAGAGAAAAGAGGGAGGGAAAGGAAGTGAGGAGCTGGAGAGAGAAAGAAAGGAGGGAGGGGTTGGTTGGCTGGAGAGAAAGGAGGGAGAGAAAGAGAGGGAGGGAGGGAGGGAAAGGAAGTGAGTGAGGGAGGGAGAGAAAGAAGGGAGGGAGAGACAATTTGCTATATAAACAGTGAAAGACACACACACACTCACAGTTGACTACATACCATCTTACAGGTACAGTACTACACACACACACACACACAAGTTAATCCCCCCCCCCCCCCTCTCTCTCTCTCTCTCTCTCTCTCTCTCTTTCTCTCTCACACACACACACAGGCGTTTTAAATTTTGTCCTCTGTTAAATTTGTATATTATATTTTGGTCTTAATTAAGTAATTTCAGTAATCTTTTTATATGCATTAATAATGACTATATAATATAAGTATACTATATATCTATTATTACTACTACAACTTATTATTATTATTATTATTATTATTATTATTATTATTATTATTATTATTTTTATTATTATTATTATTATTATTACTACTATTATTATTATTACTACTAATTATTATTATCACTACTAATTATTATTATCACTACTAATTATTATTATTACTACTAATTATTATTATTATTATTATTATTATTACTACTAATTATTATTATTATTATTATTACTATTATTATTATTATTATTATTATAATTATTATTATTACTATTACTATTATTAATGTTACTGTTATTACTATTATTATTACCATTACTACTAATACTATTACTATTACAATTATCACTATCATTATTACAATTATTATTATTATTATTATTTACAGAAGGACACACAGCAAGTCAAGAATCAAAATGTTTGCCAACAACATTTTGCCCGTGATAATGTTAGTGTGTTGTGGTTCACTGTTGGTGACGGCTGTAAAGTACCACCAACGTATAGAAGACTTTGACATTGACCAAGGTAAGCTGCATGAGTGTGTGTTGATTTTACAGTACACTCGTCTGATACTTAATACTCATCCACATAAGGTAAGCTGAGTGTGTGTTGATTTTACAGTACACTCGTCTGATACTTAATACTCATCCACATAAGGTAAGCTGAGAGTGTGTTGATTTTACAGTACACTCGTCTGATATTTAATACTCATCCACATATGAGTATCTCAAACCATTTACTGTTTAATGATTTCATGCTCGCATAATTATGATGTTATTGTTTTAAGTAGTGTGTGTGTGTGTGTGTGTGTGTGTGTGTGTATGATATTATCTGTCTGCATTTCAGGTGTTAGAGAGAGAGAGAGAGAGAGAGAGAGAGAGAGAGAGAGAGAGAGAGAGAGAGAGAGAGAGAGAGAGAGAGAGATTAATTTTGTGTACTTGAGAGAGAGAGAGAGGAGTTAACACACATACACACACACACACACACGCACACAGATAGAAACACACTAACAATTCCCCTATCTATTTATCTATCCATCCATCTATCTATCTATCTATTAACACATTTTCAGGCGTGATAGTGGAACGCTGCGACGAGACCTACACCATCCTAGCTGGGCAGTGTTACAAGTTCACCAGAGTCGCCGCAACTGGGACACGGCCAGTACTGTGTGTGAATCAGAGGGAGCCCAACTCGCCTCAGTCATTACCCAAGATCAGTACGACGCCCTGTTAGGTCATATCAACGCCAACTGTGAGTAGACGAGATTATATTATTATTTCAATCTATCTATCTATCAACCAACCAACCAACCAACCTTTTAATCACACAACAAACCATTCTTTTAATCAACCAACCAAACCAACCAACTAACTAACCACCCTTTTTAATCACCCAACAAACCACCCTTTTAACCACCCAAACAAAAACCCAACCAACCAATCAATCAACACTCACTCACTCTTTTAATTAATCAACCACCCACCCAACCAACCATTCTTTATTCACACAATCAACCAACCACCCAACTTAACAAACCAACCTTTACTTATCACTCAACTCAATCCAATCCACCAACCCATGTTTACTTTTTGGTGAGACAGATGCTGGGACTTACTGGACATCGGGTAGGACAGAGGGAGGTCGTTGGGTGTGGACTTCTACCCATGAACCCCGAGTGAGTGTGGCGTCTCAGTGGTGGGGACGCAGCCCTTCTACAGCCATGGGACAGTGTGCTTACTTCTGTTCAAACACACTCAAGTAAGTTAAGAAGAGATGAGGGATGGGAGAGTGAGGTGGGAGAGAGAGAGGGTGTGTGTGTGTGTGTGAGAGAGAGAGATGAGGTGTGTGAGAGAGAGAGATGAGGTATGGGAGGGAGAGAGAGAGAGAGGAGACAAACCTAATAACTACCAACACAATTCTTTGCTTCAAGAGAGAGAGAGAGATAAACAGAGAGAGAGAGAGATAAACAGAGAGAGAGAGATAGAGATAAACAGAGAGAGAGAGAGAGAGAGAGATAGAGATAAACAGAGAGAGAGAGAGAGAGAGAGAGAGAGAGAGAGAGAGAGAGAGAGAGAGAGAGAGAGAGAGAGAGAGAGAGATATAAACAGAGAGAGAGAGAGATAGATATAAACAGAGAGAGAGAGATAAACAGAGAGAGAGAAAAAAAAAAGATACACACACACACACAGACCTAATAACCACCAACCCAATTCCTTACTATCTTCCACTACCTACAGGTATTGGAACAAGAGTTGTAGCCACTCCCTTCGCTTCATCTGTGAGAAGATTCCCACCAGTACTGTGAATGGTGGCTTTGATCCCAGAGTTGCAGTAGAAGCTCAGTAATCTACACACACTCACTCACTCACATGCAGAGAGAGAGAGAGTTGCAGTAGAAGCTCAGTAATCTACACTCACTCACTCACACACACATGAGAGAGAGAGAGAGAGAGGTGGAGATGGAGATAGATAGATGCACACACACACACACACACACACACACAGATACACACACATACACATAGATGAGAGAGACACACACACACACACACCACACACACATAGACACACACCCACATATAAATAGAGAGAGAGAGATACACACACACATACAACGAGATACACACACACATACAACGAGATAGACACACACATACATATATAGACACACACACACACACACAGATACACACACACATATATAAATAGAGATAGATAGATACACACACACATACACATAGATAGAGAGATACACACACACACACACACACATACAACGAGACACACACACACACACACATACAACGAGACACACACACACACACACATACAACGAGACACACACACACACACACAACGAGACACACACACACACACACAAAACGAGACACACACACACACACACAACGAGACACACACACACACACACACACACACACACACACAGTTTTGTTCTTCCATAACAAGTCATATTTTATTTACTTAAAATATTCGATCAAATTTATTTAAAACTTTTGTTCCATAAATTTGAAAGACTAAAATTTTTATTATTAAACATATTATTTGATATTTTTTTTAATACACATAATTTGACATTTTTTGTATATGCATAATTTGAATTTTTTTATACATATATTTAAACTTCTATTATTATATACATACATACATTTTGAAATTTTGTATACATATATATAATTATACTGAACATTTTGTATACATATATTTAGAGTGTATGATATTATGTATAAATGTATTCACTGAAATATACGAGTTTCATTCATCCTTGTATTTTTCCATTATATACTACTACTACTACTACTACTATTACTATTATTACTACTACTACTACGACTACTATCAAGATTACTATTACTATTATTATTATTATTATTACAATTACCACTACTACTACTACTACTACAGTATCACTATTACTATTATTATTACTACTACTATCAACATTATTATTATTATTATTACTATTACTACTACTATCAACATTATTATTATTATTATTATTATTACTACTACTATTACTACTACTACT
>JAWZYT010001323.1:40000-42500 GCA_034508575.1 Petrolisthes manimaculis | reverse complement strand
TGGTGTTATTTACTCACACACACACACACACACACACACACACACACATATATATATATGTGTGTGTGTGTGTGTGTGTGTGTGTTATTACCAGTGCAGTCAGGCAATATCTAGTGAGGACAACTATCAAAGGTTTGGGTTCGTCACTTCCTCACTCCAATTCTCAGCTGCATTGCGTATCTGCTGGACATTTTAATCTGTAGCCTGCATGGGGGTTCGCCTCTAGAGAATATTGCTGGTTTCCACTTCAATCTTCATTGTTCTCTCACTAATGAAGCGACAAAAAGGACATTTTACAATATCACGTCCTTTCTGACTCTCTGTAAAAGTCGATTGGTGGATAGATTGATATTAGGCACTTATAAATGTGAAACAATAAAGTGTTTTGTCGTTAATTAATACATGTACAGTTGGCTCCACTCTTGCGTTTCTCCCCTGTCGTTGCCATTGTTGGGCCAGTCAGAAATTCAAATCCCGATCCACAAGTTAAAATATCCGAAACATTCATATCCTTAGAGTGAAAGATATGAATGTTTTGACGAATATTAGCTTCGGCCTAAGCAGAGAGCTTTAGGTTTTATGCGAATTATTGTTCTTGGGGCGACCACTTCTTAAAAGGGGTTCAACTCACTCACTGACTCACTCACTCACTCCCTTCCTCCCATCCATTTTCTTTTACCGACATTGAATCATTTTTTCAATCGAGAGGGGGTTCAACCGAGGGGTTCACCCTCAATAAAAGGGGTTCATTTTCAAAATTTCAATATAACCATATAAATACGAAAATCCAGATAAAATGACATTAATATTTTTGAGACCTTTACATATGGATATTTTATTATTTCACTTGAATCATTAAGAGCCGGAGCTTTTGAAGGATTTTCCTTCATGTTCTTGTTTTTAAAACTACGGGTGTCAGAAATACAAACATACGAACAAGTCCAAACTCTATAAGATGTTGTTGTGTTAAAAAAGGGATAAAAAGGGAGTCATTCGCTATTGTTACATTGGAGTGCCTTGATTCCTCCAAACTATATGCCAGGAAACAGGACCAGTCAGAAGAGCAAAGATAATGGCGTTCTGTTGCTTGCATGGAAAAATAGTTTGGAGGAATCAGTTGCTCCGAATTTTCCACCCTGCGACCCTACATGTACAGTTGCCAAAAAAAGTATTGCGACAAATCTTGATGGAACTTTAACCCTAGTAATATCCACAACTATTTATTTGTAGGGACTATAAGCATGTATAACAGAAGGAAATATACATATCCTTCTGTAATACACACTTATAATATAGCATGTATGACGGAAGGAAATATACATATCCTTCTGTAATACATACTTATATATATCCCTACAAACAACTATGGACATTAATATATTTAATGTTGTATCAATAGTTGTCGCAATACCTTTTTTAGCAACTGTACCTCCACCACCATCTCCTCCTCCTTCTGTCTTTTATTTGGTGTGTGTAAAGGATAATGGTTGGGTTTAATGAGGGGAATATTACAGGGACAGGTGGTGGTGGCAGGAGAGAGAGAGAGAGAGAGAGAGAGAGAGAGAGAGAGAGAGAGAGAGAGAGAGAGAGAGATTTTGTTTTTTAGAGACAGACAGGTTGAGTGTGTGTGTGTGAGAGAGAGATATATTTTGTTTTAGAGAGAAATTTTGTTTGAGAGAGAGAGAGAGAGAGAGAGAGAGAGAGAGAGAGAGAGAGAGAGAGAGAGAGAGAGTGTGTGTGTGTGGTGCCTGTCGTTTGTCTCTGGTCAGAAATTAAGTATCACGAGTGTTACTATATACACTGCATTTGTACAGTTAGCTGTAGGAATTCTTACACAGCTATATGAGGCTGTTATTAACACAGTTGGTTAAGTGCCGCAAATAAAAAACAGAGAAAAATCATTCAAAGTGTTGTGATCTTCAACTTGCCGTATCTCAGTAACGAACAAAGATATCTTACATCCGTAGTTTTAAAAAAATTGAGGGCCCTTACTGGAGCTCTATGAATTCTCCAAACTACTCCAGGCAACAGATTCCCTATTCGAAACACTGAAGCGTTCTGTGGCCTGGTTTATTTGGAGGGTTCATAGAGCTCCAGTAAGGGCCCTCAATTTTTTTAAAACTACGGGCCTAAGTGATTCGGTTTTTGTTTTATAGCTTAAAGTATGTACTTTAAGATTATCATAACATCATAATTGCATATTGAAAGTGGAAACCATGAATGCATGTATTTAACAAAATTTCCCATTATTTCCCTGACCAAGGGAATGTCTCCTGTGCTGTGATTAGTCGAACACAGCCTATATGGCCCAGTACGGCGCTCGTCATTGGTCCGTTGAGAGAGTAATGGCCGCCGGGGATGGAGTGGCACTTAGTGAACTGTGTTACTGAAAATGCGAAGGCTGGAGACATGTATTGCTGTAAAGTCGAAAATCGTATGACTCTGAATGGAATTTCCACACTTTTGACTGGCTGCATAGTTGACTCTGGCTTCTCTTCTC
>JAWZYT010001323.1:0-35000 GCA_034508575.1 Petrolisthes manimaculis | reverse complement strand
TATTCCCGCACCCCCCTCAGTCCCCCCCCAAAGCCTGTCCCCTACTCCCACACACCCTTAATATTGCTAATATGACCTAATAGTTGCATTCTGAACCAGTTTCTATCCTAACAACATACATACATACATACATACATACAATACATACATACATACATACGTAATTTACCATATGAGAACTATATCTGTCATCTCTGTATTAAAATTGTATTACAACATAAACTATAGCTAATACATACATACATAATATACGTAGGTGGAAATGAATCGAACTTATGCCGCCCACTGTACATAACTAAATAAATATACAGTATATCATTTTTATGTACCCATGTGAGTACTCAGTTATATACCATTACATTTCAACTGTTCCCTCCTTTCATTTTATTTCCTTCCTGCTTGCTGTCACACCTCTCTCTCTCTCTCTCTCTATCTATCTCTCTCTCTCTCCTTTTATTTCCTTCCTGTTTGCTGTCACCTCTCTCTCTCTCTCTCTCTCTCTCTCTCTCTCTCTCTCTCTCTCTCTCTCTCTCTCCTTTTATTTCCTTCCTGCTTGCTGTCACACCTCTCTATCACCTTTTTCTGGCGCTATAGGACCTCCATGTTGCCAAGCCTAATATCCATCAATTCAAATTAAATTATACCATTACATTCCTTCTCACCACCTTCATTCATACACTATCATTCATACACTATCATTCATACACTATCATTCATATACTATCATTCATACACTATCATTCATACACGTAAGTAATTTTTATAGATATATGAGTACAGCAATACACACATACACACAAAACCTAGAAATGCGGAAGTGCAATACAGTCCTTTCACTTTCACTTTACATACCTTAGTCACTCAGTCCATTGCCAGTCCGTCTGCTTCCCACCAGACAGACAGACAGACAGACAGACAGACAGACAGACAGACAGACAGACAGACAGACAGACAGACAGACAGACAGACAGACAGACAGACAGACAGACAGACAGACAGACAGACAGACAGACAGACAGACAGACAGACAGACAGACAGACAGACAATGGTGTGTGTGTTGTTGTGTTGTGGGTGTGAGCTGATTCCTGGAAGAGTAAACCAAATTAAGGTCAATCGTGTGTACAATTTCAATGTAGCCTTTACAGTCATGGACCACAAATGTTAACATAATAAATATATGCGTATACTTGAGACCTACATCCTAATAAGACTATAGCTGAACAATGTGATGGTGACTATAATGGAAGAGTTTCCATCACCGTGCACGTGTCAGATATCACCAACATCCTTAGTCTGGTTACACCCCAGTTTGGTACACAGATAATACATCTGGTTACCAGCCAAACTATATACAGTAAGCACCATGGATATGCCTTCACAACTGTTGTATATACATACATACATATATACATACATACATACATACATACATACATACATACATACATACATATATATATATATATATATATATATATATATATATATATATATATATATATATATATATATATATATATATATATATATATATATATATATATATATATATATATATATATTTAATAATTACAATTTGGGTCTCATTATTATGTAAAACGTATAACATTTTTTAATAACAAACATCATTCTTCTTGTTAATACTGGTGAACGGTCTGGCAACACTGGTTGGTCTGTGTGGTTGTCAAGACAACGTACACCTGATGGGTGACGCCCAGACTGACCCTTAAGGACCCTGTGATGTAGTCAGAAAATTGGAGGTAAATGAGTCCTTCAAATACAACCGCGAAACATCATCTATATGGAAGGGGCGTGTTTCGTGTCATAGATAGGAGGAATCAGAAGTCTCACAATTTCATACACGATCACAGGGTCCTTAAAGTAGACTGCAAGGTGATCCCTGCTTCACCAGACTGTACTACTGCACCACCGTGTGTGTGTAGGAGATAACACCATATTCAGGTAGGAGGGAGAAGCTGGTTGGTTATACACTAGATATAATTTCCAGAAGGTCGTTACCTCCTCCCCATCATCCCCTAAGATTCCGTGCACATTGACATGAGTTGAAATTAAGACACACAAACAGATAAGACATGAAGACAAATCAAACTGTGAACCAAGTCAGAAGGAAGAACTACTTGTGTTATACAAATACAGGAATTGACGTATCTCACTTTCTCATCTAAATAACATATGGGTGAAGATGATATGGCTTTGTGGGATGGGGTCGTCTCTATATACATACATCTTCACCGTGCGTGGCTGAGAGAGATGAGATGTGTGTTTGGGCAGGACCCTCACTGACTACCCACTACCCACTACCCACTACTGGCAGCAGGGTAATGGTGGGTGTGAAGGCGTAACCACACTGCCCTTCCAATACGGTCTGGGCTACCTTTTGTTTGTATATAAGACCTTTTGTTGTAATCTATCTATCTATCTATCTATCTATCTATCTATCTATCTATCTATCTATCTATCTATCTATCTATCTATCTATCTATCTATCTATCTATCTATCTATCTATCTATCTATCTATCTATCTATCTATCTATCTATCTATCTATCTATCTATCTATCTATCTATCTATCTATCTATCTATCTATCTATCTATCTATCTATCTATCTATCTATCTATCTATCTATCTATCTATCTATCTATCTATCTATCTATCTATCTATCTATCTATCTATCTATCTATCTATCTATCTATCTATCTATCTATCTATCTGTGAGTCTGACTATATATAGGGTGCGACTCTCAGTTCCGACTCTCTCTCATCCGAAACACCTGCCATCAACCCTTACTCTTACTGGCAGGTGTTTCGGATGTGAGAGGAGGAGACTGTATGTATGTGCCTGACAATGCTACAATTATCCACCCACTCAGGACAGGTTGGTGGTGAGTACAGGTTACTCTCGCTGGCGGGGAGACAAGGTGTGCTGTCCCTCCCCACGACCCCCAGTCTCTCTCTCTCTCTCTCTCTCTCTCTCTCTCTCTCTCTCTCTCTCTCTCTCTCTCTCTCTCTCTCTTCCCTCCTTCCTTCCTCCCTTCCTCTCTCTATAATATCCAGCCATTCCTCGTATAATGGAGCTCTATGAATTCTTCGAACAGTCCAAATTCAACAACGAACTATTTTCAATGAAGATATTATTGTGCATTAATATACTGTCTGTAAGTATTCGAAGCACATCTGGATATTTATTAGTGCTCACACCCGTAGTTTTAAAAAAATTGATGGCCCTTACTGGAGCTCTATGAACCCTCCAAATAATCCAGGCCACAAAACGCTTCAGTGTTTCTAATAGGGAATCTGTTGCCTGGAGTAGTTTGGAGGATACATAAAGCTCCAGTAAGGGCCCTCAAATATTTTAAAACTACGGGTGTCAGGAGTGTTCAAAGAGCGAGGCAGATAAATACTGTATTCTGAGTACAACACATAATAGAACCTAAAAATAATAATAAAAAGAATTAAGGACCCTGTGTTCGTGTATGAAAATTGGAGGCTTCTGATTCCTCCTGACTATGCCATGAAACAAGCTCCTTCCCTATAATGGGTGTTTCGTGGCAATATTTGAAGGACTCACTAACCTCCAATTTTCTGACTACATCACCACAGGGTCCTTAATGAGTTGGGCAGTGTATAATATAGTCTGTTCAAAATTTGTGTTCCACTGGCCTCTATCTATCTAGCTATTTCTATCTGTCTATATATCGCTATTTCTATCTGTCTATATATTTATCTATTTCTATCTACCTATCTAACTATCTGTATCTATCTATTTCTATCTCTTTATCTATCTATCTATTTCTATCTATCTATCCAACTATCTGTATCTATCTATTTCTATCTATTTATCTATCTATTTGTATCTATCTATTTCTATCTATCTATCTAACTATCTGTATCTATCTATTTCTATCTATCTATCTAACTATCTGTATCTATCTATTTCTGTCTATCTATTTCTATCTATCTAAGCATAAGAGGCCAAAAGGAACACAAGTTTTGAACAGAGTATAGTAACTCAGAAATGATAGGAGAAACCAGAACAGACAAAGAGACCAAAGAAGAGACGAGATTAAATAGTAAATAGAACTGGACTTGTGGGGTTGAATTTGCTGACATACAGATGATAAAGGAAGCCAGAACAGACCACAATACCAAAGAACAGACAAGATTAAAGGGGTGTGGGAGTAGGGGACAGGCTTGGGAGGGACTAGGGAGGGTGCGGGAATAGAGGGACAGGCTTGGGGTGGGTAGAAAGCCTGTCCCCCTATTCCTGCAACCCCCTAACCCCCCAAAACCCCCTCCAAGCCTGTCCCCCCTACTCCTGCACACCCCCAGTCCCCACCCAAGCCTGTCCCCTATTCCCACACCCCCTTAAACAATAAATAGAACTGGGCTTGTGAAGTTGAATATGGTAACATCAGACAAAGAGGAGAAGAGGAGAGTATGTGTGAAGACCCTCGTTCTAAAGTGACCTATACCAAAGGTTGATGATGTTCATAATGAAACCTATTACTTTTATACGTTGCCATTAAGCAATAACATACATACACGTTAATGGAATATATATATTATCATTTCGTCGAGTTTAAACCAGCAATACAGGAAGACACTCTGTCGTACATTTTACACCGAGAAATGTGTAGTGTTAAAACTTTATTTACATTAAATAACTAATGTGTCCATCGGGTTTCGAAGCTGCATTTACATTTCACTGTTTAGTTTCGCTATTCATTTATTATGGCCTGTATGTAGAGTCAATAAATGTTGTGTTGTGTTGTCATCTTTTGGTATGCTTATAACGAGCTATAGGAATAAAGTACTGCTACAAAAGAAAGGAAAGTGAAAAAAAGACGTAGTTTGTTGACAGGCAGACAGTAAAATATTATTACTGTCTGCTTGTCAACAATCTACAACTTTTTTTACTCACTTTCATTCCTGTTGTATTTATTTCACAAGTAGCGAGGCGTACCAGCTTCATGTGTGAGCAACTGTACTTATGTTTCAAATCCAGTGTTCACCATGTGTTAAAATTGGAGGCTTCTGCTGATTCCTCCTGACCATGCCACGAAACAAGCTCCTTCCCTATAGGGGGTGTTTCGTGGCAATATTTGAAGGACTCATATACCTCCAATTTTCTGACTACATCACAGGGTCCATTAAGATAATAATATACACAGTACAAAATATTTTACTGAGAATAAGGTTTTGTTAAAGAGATAATTATATAGTTCTGATATTTTTGGAGATTATGATTCCAGCAAATTATTCCTGGCAACAGGATACCATTATTTTTCTTTATCTGGGTGTGTTTTGTGGCCTACTCTGGAGGAATCAAGGCACTCCAATGTACCAAAAGTATACTCTCCCCGTAAGCTATACACAGTGCAAAATGTTTTACTGAGAATATAGTTTTGTTAAAGGGGGGTGGGAGTAGGGGACAGGCTTGGGGGGGGCGACTGGGGGGGTGCGGGTGTAGGGGGACAGGCTTTTTTTGGGGTGGGTGGGTGGGTTAGGGGGTTGCGGGAATAGAGGGACATGCTTTCTACCCATGCACCCCAAACCAGTCCCCCTATTCCCGCACCCCCCAAAGCCTGTCCCCTAATTCCCACACCCCCTTCAGCCTGCCTACCAACCAACAACTTGCAGCATCAGGTTTCAGAGGTGTGCGTGGGTTTACAAGGCGTGTGTTCTTTTCAGAGGGCCTCGCCGTGAGCGTTACCAACAGCCAGGCAGCCACGGGGTCTCACTTTAAGGGGAGGGTATACAGTGTCGGCAAAAAAAGACGCTACCTCCCACCGACATGGACGCTACCTACGACATCGTGACATAAAATTATGGGAGATTTCATTAAAAAAAAAAAATATTTGTATTGTTCTGGTACTCACCAATTAGTACTTTGTCATTTCTCCTTTCATATTAATAACCTCTTGCAGACGTCTAGGCATAGACCTAGCTAATATTTCAAAATAGGATTTCTCCAGTAAAGCAAGAAGGATATGCGTTATGGTTGTGGTATGCCTGACAGTTCGCCTGTATATTTCTTTAATTGGCACTTTTCCTTCCCTTAGTGCCAAAATATGGACCCTTTCCTCCTTGCTAGTTGTTGTAGCACCCATGGCAATGCACTAGGTTAAATCTAAGGGCCACCAGAATCACGGGGTAAAGATTCAATTTGAAAACAATCTGAGCACAAAAAAAGTCAGTGCACTGATTTCACCCAGACAGACATAACTAGTAAATTTTGAAATCTGTCTGGCAGAGGGCGGCAGCAATAGGTTGTTAGGATACCACCCTCTGCCAGACAGATTTCAAAATTTACTAGTTATACCTGCCTGGGTGGAATCAGTGCACTGACTTTTTTTGTGCTCAGATTGTTTTCAAACGGAATCTTTACCCCGTGATTCTGGCTGGTGGCCCTTAGATTTAAACTAGTGCATTGCCAAGGGTGCTACAACAACTAGCAAGGAGGAAAGGGTCCATATTTTGGCACTAAGGGAAGGTTTTGACATTTTTGGAGATTATGATTCCTCCAAACTACTCCAGGCAACAGGATACCATTATTTTTCGTCATCTGGGTCTGTTTCCTGGCATACTTTGGAGGAATCAAGGCACTCCAATCTATTAAAAGTATACTCTCCCCTTAAACTCAAACACAGAAATGCGAGAGACCGCAGGTAAATGCTTTTTGTGCGTTGCATTCGGAATACATCTGAATACAAAATAGGGAGGGAATAATCCGGCTCCAACGTCCCAAGAGTAATGGGCTGGATTATAAATTCAGAGTCATTTTGCGTGAGTCACACAACACCATTTCTCCTCCTCCTCCCGCCGCCGCCGCCGCTGCTGCTGCTGCTGCTGGCACACGAGACTTTGAATGTAATCTCCCGTGGCTTGCAACCAGATCTGTCTGTCTCTACCCCAATGTTCAGGACGCCTACATACATTTTCTGCCTCAGACCCTGGAAGTACTGTACAGACCAAATAGATAATTGTTTACTGAAAACTTTGCGCCGTACCCACCCACCCCACCGACCTACCTAGTGCACTGTTGGTAAATCTGATGCAACTACTTTCTCCAAACTATTTCAAGCAGCAACAAAATACAATTACTTTTGTTAATCTGGTCCTGGGATATAGTAAAGGTATCAAAGTGCTTTAATGTACAGCTGGCAGCATAAATTCGCGTTCATCTCATGTACCTAATATTGCTAATGTGACCAGATAGTTGCATTCTGAACCAGTTTTCATTCCAACAACAACATACGTAATTTACCATATGAGAACTATATCTGTCATCTCTGTATTAAAATTGTATTATAACATCACTATAACTAATACATACGTAGGTGGAAATGGAGCGAACTTGTGCTGCCGACTGTACAATAAGCATTATATTCCTTTAGTCTAATCTGTGGCGCCGATACGTAGTGGTGCAAAAGTAAGTTAAAAGTGCTGACCTGTGGATGACTGTATGTTGCAGTGTGACTCACAGACTCCACCAATGTGTCAATGTTGAGGGAGCACACTTTGGACTAACACCAGACTAACACTCGTAGTTTTAAAACATTTGAGGGCCCTTACTGGAGCTCTATGAATTCACCAAACTACTCCAGGCAACAGATTCCCTATTCGAAACACTGAAGGGTTTTGTGGCCTGGATTATTTGGAGGGTTCATAGAGCTCCAATAAGGGCCCTCAAATGTTTTTAAACTACGGGTGTAACAGTGTGTGTGTCTTTAGAGTTGAATATTACTCTCAGTGCAGTAATTTATGGTAAAGGGTAATGGCCACTGAAAACCTACTTTTTCACTACCGTACCCTGCAGGTCTATATACAGTATACTATAGGAAAGATAAGGCCCGTCCATCTCTCCTTCCTATAGTCTGTTCAAAATTTGTATTCCACTAGCCTCTATCTATCTAGCTATTTCTATCTGTCTATCTATCGCTATTTCTATCTATCTATCTATCTATTTCTATCTATATATCTAGCTATTTCTATCTGTCTATATATCTATCTATTTCTATCATCTATCTATCGCTATTTCTATGTCTATCTATCTATCTATCTATCTATTTCTATCTGTCTATCTATCGCTATTTCTATCTGTCTATATATCTATCTATTTCTATATATCTATCTATCTATCTATCTATCTATCTATCTATCTCAATCTATCTCAATCTATCTATTTCTATCTATCTATCTATCTATTTCTATATCTATCTATCTATCTATTTCTATATCTATCTATCTATCTATTTCTATCTATCTATCTATCTATTTCTATCTATCTATCTATCTATTTCTATCTATCTAAGCATAAGAGGCCAAAAGAAACACAAGTTTTGAACAGAGTATATAGTAGGAATCATAGGAGCTTATGAATACAACCAAACAAAATATCCAGATTATTATAATGATATAGTGATATTCATGTTCGTATTTTTATCACAAGACCATAGTTGTGTAATGGTCTAAAATGATTGAATATTATGAATGACATCGAACATACACATAACGTCATCTGTATTGACATGAACGTTTTGGCTTTACAATATATTCGTATGTTTATTCTATAGTAAAAATAATAATAATAAATGATAATAGTGTCTGTGATATTTTTTAGGTTTGCATCAAATTACTTTTTACCGGATTCATTCCTGCACGAGACATAAGTTTCAATACACATATGGATAACTTAAACAAACTGCTGACTAATGTTTTTACGTTCTCATGTGCTATTATTGTTTTTAAAAAGTGAGTAGCTACTTGTAGTAAATTAATAGATGCTACTTAAGGGGAGAGTATACTTTTGGTACATTGGAGTGCCTTGATTCCTCCAAAGTATGCCAGGAAACAGAACCAGATGAACAAAAATAATGGTGCCCTGTTGCCTGGAATAGTTTGGAGGAATCATAATCTCCAAAAATGTCCAAACTATACCCTGCCCTTAACGAACGGAGGGAAGCTGTCAAAACCTTTACACGAGTCACACATATATGGATGAATATTATTGTTCACGACTGTATGTGTCTCAAGGAGGCAATACACAACCTCACATCAACTCTTATTTGACCATTGGGAAGCTGCGCCGCAAATTCGAGTCCAACCAAATCAATATATTGTAAATTATGATACTTTTTCTATCATAATTATTTGATTTTAATGTTTTTTGTTTTGTTTTTTCAACTTTAAGTGACTCCTGCGAGGCCCCAAGATTATTGAATGTCGCAGTAGATGAGACAGTGAAGTAGAAGAAGAAGAAGAAGAAGATTTTAGGTCTTTATGCCTATGGTAATAAATATGGTAATAAATACTTTCATGTGTTAGTTAGCCTACCTACTCTCACGATAATGTTTCTACCAACGACACCCACCCAGTATATAATGCAAAGCCACATTAATATATCTGAAATAATAATACCAATACAACAACAGCCACCTTACACCACATGAGAATATAATATTTTATGGTTAAGGGGGTGTGGGGACAGGCTTGGGGGGGGGACGGGTGGGGTGCAGGAGTTGGGGACAGGCTTGGGGGGGGACTAGGGGGGTGCAGGAATAGGGGGACAGGATTGGGGTGGGTAGAAAGCCTGTCCCTCTATCCCCACACACACCTAAACCCCCCCAAGCCTGTCCCCTACTCCTGCACCCCCACCAGTCCCCACCCCAAGCCTGTCCCCTACTCCTGCACCCCACCAGTCCCCCCCCAAGCCTGTCCCCTACTCCTGAACCCCACCAGTCCCCCCCAAGCCTGTCCCTCTACTCCTGCACCCCACCAGTCCCCCCCCAAGCCTGTCCCCTACTCCTGAACCCCACCAGTCCCCCCCAAGCCTGTCCCTCTACTCCTGCACCCCACCAGTCCCCCCCCAAGCCTGTCCCCTACTCCTGAACCCCACCAGTCCCCCCCAAGCCTGTCCCCTACTCCTGCACCCCACCAGTCCCCCCCCAAGCCTGTCCCCTACTCCTGAACCCCACCAGTCCCCCCCAAGCCTGTCCCTCTACTCCTGCACCCCACCAGTCCCCCCCCAAGCCTGTCCCCTACTCCTGAACCCCACCAGTCCCCCCCAAGCCTGTCCCCTACTCCTGCACCCCACCAGTTCCCACCCAAGCCTGTCCCCTACTCCTGAACCCCACCAGTCCCCCCCAAGCCTGTCCCCTACTCCCACACCTTCTTAAATGGTAATAAATGAATATATCTTAAATAATAAATAAATACCGTAGTGGTAATATTGGACTGGTGCAGACTTCAGAATGATAATTAGGTAGTAATGGGAAACAATAAAAAAGTTGGTTGAATTAAGGACATTTTTCACCGTGTCAACATTAACTTTTTTCATGGGTACAAGAAAAGAGGGAGAGTTTGTCCTGAGTGTAGGTTAATGTTTCACAAAGTCAGTCTCTCTCTGTCTCTCTCTCTCTCTCTCACTCTCTCCTTCTCTCTCTCTCTCTCTCTCTCTCTCTCTCTCTCTCTCTCTCTCTCTCTCTCTCTCTCTCTCTCTCTCTCTCTCTCTCTTTCTCTCTCTCAGGCAAACAATCTAATCATTCGTTAAAATATTTTGACATATCGATTATTGTTACTCCCACGTTCATCAATCTACATCGATCTATCTGTCTATCTATCTACTTGTTTGTTTAAAATTCAAATGCTATCATGTATCATTTTACTTTCTTTTCCTCACCTCTCTATGGCCAAACTTACTTCCTAATTAATTCTTGGTTCATATATCCTCTCAGAAAATGACTTACACCCGTAGTTTAAAAAAAATTGAGGGCCCTTACAGGAGCTCTATGAATTCTCCAAACTACTCCAGGCAACAGATTCCCTATTCGAAACACTGAAGCGTTTTGTGGCCTGGATTATTTGGAGGGTTCATAGAGCTCCAGTAAGGGACCTCAAATGTTTTAAAACTACGGATGTAAGACCAGAGACAACTTAGGATACGAACACACAGACACACACACACCAGAGAGCAGGACTACGGGGCCCAGAGACAACTTAAGATGCGAACACACACACACAGACACACACACACACACACACACCAGAGAGAAAGACTACGGGGCCAGCCAGAGACAAGTTTAAAATGTGTTTCTGCTATTCAACTCATTTTACAAACAAACTGTGTTGGGGTTCTTTCCCACGCATTTACACCCACACACCCACCCACCCACCACTCTCGCAGGCTATTGTTAGTTTACAGGAATGGAAACTTCATTGTATTTCTTGTTTTGTGGAGGGGGTGAGTGTTTTCCGTGTGTGTGTGTGTGTGTGTCTGTGTGTGTGTGTGTGTGTGTGTGTGTCTGTGTGTGTCTGTGTGTCCCTTATAAACACCTTTCACCTTCCTACCATCTCTCTGTCCCCTCACACTCTTCCCCAAGTACAGTTGCCAAAAAAGGTATTGTGACAAATCTTGATAGAACTTTAACCCTAGTAATATCCACAAATATTTGTATATGGACTATAAGCATGTATAACAGAAGGAAATATACATATCCTTCTGTAATACATACTTATAATATAGCATGTATATCTATCTATCTCTATCTGTCTCTATTTCTATCTATATCTTTATATCTATATCTATTTCTATCTATATCATATCTTTCTATCTATATCTATTTCTATCTATCTCTATCTGTCTCTATTTCTATCTATATCTTTATATCTATATCTATTTCTATCTACCTCTATCTGTCTCTATTTCTATCTACCTCTATCTGTCTCTATTTCTATCTATATCTTTATATCTATATCTATTTCTATCTACCTCTATCTGTCTCTATTTCTATCTATATCTTTATATCTATATCTATTTCTATCTACCTCTATCTGTCTCTATTTCTATCTATCTCTATCTGTCTCTATTTCTATCTATCTCTTATCTGTCTATCTATCTATTTATCTATTTATTTCTATCTATATCTTTATATCTATATCTGTTTCTATCTATATCTTTATATCTATATCTTTCTATCTATCTCTATCTGTCTATTTCTATCTATCTCTTATCTGTCTATCTATCTATCTATCTATCTATCTATCTATCTAAGCATAAGAGACCAGCGGAACACAAGTTTTGAACACACTTTAGTTGCTCCTTTGAAATTCCTACAACTGACTGACTCACTGTGTTGGTAAAGTGCAGGCCGGGGTATGAATATTTACAGTATAACCCAATGTGCGAATTCCTTATGGGGGAGAGGGAGTAAGTACAGTGTTGGTAAATCTGGAACAAATGATTCCTCCAAACTATTCCAAGCAACAGGTCACCATTATTTTTGTCCATCTGATCCTGTTTCCTGGCATACTTTGGAGGAATCAAGGCACTCCAATGTATCAAACGTATACTCTCCCCTTAAGTGAACATTTCAAGGGACTGACACCCGTAGTTTTAAAATATTTGAGGGCCCTTACTGGAGCTCTATGAATTCTCCAAACTACTCCAGGCAACAGATTCCCTATTCGAAACACTGAAGCGTTTTGTGGGCTGGATTATTTGGAGGGTTCATAGAGCTCCAGTAAGGGCCCTCAAAACTTTTAAAACTACGGGTGTAAGCAATATTTCATCTTCTGTGTTCCATTAACGATACAGTACAGTTTATATGAATAGGAAAGACATAAACTCTACGGACACTGCACTCCCAGTTCCAGGTGGCAATGCCTTGTATATTGAGGCAGTAAGTGAAGCACTGGTGCCCTTTACAGAAGCCAGACAGTCCCAGAAACACTCCTGCAAATGTGTAATGGTTCAAAAGACCTCTCTCGTAATTGAATATAATCTTCTATAATCTACCTGATAAATTGTTTGTTGTACATTTTCATTAACATTTATAAACCACTCACAAGTATAGTTATTAATTAATGTTATTATTAATTATTGAAGGGGTGAGGTCTGGTTATATAATATAAATATGTATTATTTGCCACTTTGAGGTCTATGAGGAAATTGTATATAGACAAATGGAGTGTGGAACTGCCAGTAACATCTAAGAGCACTCTGCTCCGCTGCCTCGAAACTCTTTATTAAATTTGAATATGCAAATCCTTGCTTGCCATTTCTCTGGAAACTCCCCACTCACTGGTTGGAAAAGTCGCTTTGCTGAGGCGAGAGGGGGCATGAAAACTTATGGTCCGAGGAGGAGGAGGAGGAGGAGGAGGAGGAGGAGGAGGAGGTGGAGGAGGAGGAGGAGGAGGAGGAGGTGGTGGAGGAGGTGGAGGAGGAGGAATGTGAGTGGTGGTGGTGAAGGCACTGACAAAGTCTGGAACAACGACAAGTGAGACAGAAATAAAGGAATACCGAATGAACACGAAGCAACAATCTGGACACAAAACACACGACATTCCACTCAATGAAATTATAAAATGCATAAATGATCAGACGACAAAAGATCACAAGACAAGGAAAATGTGAAATAAATAAAAAAAAAGGTTTAAATGCAAATTATAAAGTATCTCACGACACGAATATAATTATAAAGAGTGGAGGTAAGGAAAGCCAAAGGGAATTTGAAGACATTAAAACAATATGAGAGAAAAATACTATACTCTGTTCAAAATTTGTGTTCCACTATAGCCTCTATCTATCTAGCTATTTCTATCTGTCTATCTATCGCTATTTCTATCTAGCTATTTCTATCTATCTAACTATCTCTATTTATATATCTATCTATCTAACTAACGCTCTATCTATCTATCTATATATTTCTATCTATCTAAGCAAAAGAGGCCAAAAGGAAAAAAAAATTGAACAGGGTATAGTAAACAATTGCAAGGTAAGAAAAGTAAAATTTAGAAGAAAAAAAATAACAATAACAACATGAATATGTAAATGCTTCAGAAGAAAAGAGTGAAGAGAATATGTTAAGTAATTGTAAGATAATAGATAATTACAACAATAATAATTTAATACACAAATTACATGTGCATTCAGCATATAATAATTTGATCCCAATGTTTCAAATTAGTCAACACTATACTTCCCCCATAAAGTATTACCCAGCGGTCATCGCAGACAATCGAAGAAAGTTCGGACCTGAGGGAAAAATGTGACTTCTCTGGGCAGCAAAAGTGGATGGAAATAAACTAGGAATACGTCCCTCTGTCTCATTAGCCAAATTCATGGTAATTAAACTGGTCTTCAAAGACACACGCGAGACTCACTCTCTCTCATTCTTTTCCCAGAGCTAACTTTCTTAATTACATTTGCTCCCATCTCTCTTAATGTCGTTTCCTGCATGAACCACAACCCACAGACTACATGTGTGGTATCTTATCTTACGACCTGTAACCTAACCAGTTCACCCACTGCACTGCCTGGGGTTCATTGATCGTCATTGTTTCCTGTAGGTAAGATTGGATATTATAGATTGTACCCGTCCCATAGGTTGATATTACTGTATATACACTCCTGTAGAAAAGTCATACCAGCGGTGATAAGGACAGTACTTTAAGGGTGTAATAAACTGTTGGTAAAGTGATGGTCTAATGTACTGCAACCTGGTGAATAAAAGCGAGCTATTTGAGTTAATTTTATGAACCAAAATTGCACACACCAACAGCTATAGTTTCGGATCATTTTTCGAAGCCATCTCATTGGAAGGTGTTGCAGTACATTAGACCATCACTTTACATTGAAGTGCCTAGATTCCTCCAGTATTGCCAGGAAACAAGATTAGAGGATCAAACCTAATGGTGACCTGTTGCTTGGAATACCGGTTACCAGTCTATAGGAATACCTTGTTCCAGATTTACCAACACAGTATTCCTTCCTTGAACCTTAAACTGCTGGTGATGAGAATTCTCGTCACCAGTAACAAGTGTGGAGGAGCAGCACAGGTAACAAGTCTCCACCATGGTCTCGAATATGCAATGTTTTAAACAACGCGTCGTATAATATGGTTGTCTGGGCTGGCAACACTGCATGGGTTGAAGTTTGTATGGTATTTCCAGAGTTCCTTTTTTCCTAAACTTACTATATATGTATACGTATATGTACGTAAAAACAACAGTGACATTATATTTCATAATGCTGTGTTGAAAAATGTTATTCTGACATATTTTATAACGAAAACAGAGTGTGAAAATGTACTTAGATAATTAACTAGATTGTAACAGTAAATTTTGAGTTGTCAAATAAGAATTGTCATTATGAGCTGCTACCCTCCAACTGATGTCCAGTTAGTCTTCACAAATACAGTACATCAAGACAAATCTAAAGGTTTGTACTTCAATATTCTGTATTATTTATTTATGTACAGCAGCTTGTGTGGTTTACAAAATATTAGCCGGCAAATGTATTGTTTACATAGTGACCCAAATGTTAGTAATATTCATCAACCAAACAACTATAAATATAAATCAAACCAACAAACATAGTGACCGTTTGTGTGGGAAATATATATACACATATTATTAGCTCCAGCCTCAGCCGAGAGCTCAAGGTCTTATCGTAATTATTGTTCTTGTTCTTGGGGAGACCACTTCTTAAAATGGTTCAACTCACTCACTCACTCACTCACTCACTCACTCACTCCCATCCATTTTCTTTTACCGACATTGAATCATTTTTTCAACCGAGGGGTTCACCCTCAATAAAAAGGGTTCATTTTCAAAATTTCAATATAACCATATGAATACGAAAATCCAAATAAAACATAATTAATATTTTTGAGACCTTTACATATGGATATTTTATTATTTCACTTGAATCATTAAGAGCCGGAGCTTTTGAAGGCTTTTCCTTCATGTTCTTGTTTCTTCTATAAATATCAGTTGCTGTCACCTGTGTTATGTGGAGAGAGAGAGAGAGAGAGAGAGAGAGAGAGAGAGAGAGAGAGAGAGTGAAGGGGAGGTGGCCGAGTGGTTAGTGTTCTGGACTCGTAATCAATAGGGAGATCGATTCCTCTTAGGTGGCGGCCTGAGAATATTTACTCCTACAAATTGAGTTTCCGGCACTAACATAAGGCCACCGGACGTCGTAAAACACACACACTGGTACCATAACACCCTCACTGGTACCATAACACCCTCACTGGTACCATAACACACACACTGGTACCATAACACACACACTGGTACCATAACACCCTCACTGGTACCATAACACCCTCACTGGTACCATAACACCCTCACTGGTACCATAACACCCTCACTGGTACCATAACACCCTCACTGGTACCATAACACACACACTGGTACCATAACACCCTCACTGGTACCATAACACCCTCACTGGTACCATAACACACACACTGGTACCATAACACCCTCACTGGTACCATAACACCCTCACTGGTACCATAACACCCTCACTGGTACCATAACACCCTCACTGGTACCATAACACCCTCACTGGTACCATAACACCCTCACTGGTACCATAACACCCTCACTGGTACCATAACACCCTCACTGGTACCATAACACCCTCACTGGTACCATAACACCCTCACTGGTACCATAACACACACACTGGTACCATAACACCCTCACTGGTACCATAACACACACACTGGTACCATAACACCCTCACTGGTACCATAACACACACACTGGTACCATAACACACACACTGGTACCATAACACACACACTGGTACCATAACACCCTCACTGGTACCATAACACACACACTGGTACCATAACACACACACTGGTACCATAACACACACACTGGTACCATAACACCCTCACTGGTACCATAACACACACACTGGTACCATAACACCCTCACTGGTACCATAACACCCTCACTGGTACCATAACACACACACTGGTACCATAACACCCTCACTGGTACCATAACACACACACTGGTACCATAACACCCTCACTGGTACCATAACACCCTCACTGGTACCATAACACCCTCACTGGTACCATAACACCCTCACTGGTACCATAACACACACACTGGTACCATAACACCCTCACTGGTACCATAACACACACACTGGTACCATAACACCCTCACTGGTACCATAACACCCTCACTGGTACCATAACACCCTCACTGGTACCATAACACCCTCACTGGTACCATAACACACACACTGGTACCATAACACCCTCACTGGTACCATAACACACACACTGGTACCATAACACACACACTGGTACCATAACACACACACTGGTACCATAACACCCTCACTGGTACCATAACACACACACTGGTACCATAACACCCTCACTGGTACCATAACACACACACTGGTACCATAACACACACACTGGTACCATAACACACACACTGGTACCATAACACCCTCACTGGTACCATAACACACACACTGGTACCATAACACACACACTGGTACCATAACACACACACTGGTACCATAACACCCTCACTGGTACCATAACAAACACACTGGTACCATAACACACACACTGGTAAAGTGATGGTCTAATGTACTGCAACCTGGTGAATAAAAGCGAGCTATTTGAGTTAATTTTATGAACCACAATTGCACACACCAACAGCTATAGTTTCGGATCATTTTTCGAAGCCATCTCATTGGAAGGTGTTGCAGTACATTAGACCATCACTTTACCATAACACACTCACTGGTACCATAACAGCTGACGTATTTGGGTATTACCCTCACTTCCTTCCCTTTGTGGTTCGGATGTCGTGTCGTGACGTGTGTGTGTGTGTGTGTGTGTGTTAAGGCCCCTGTGATCGTGTATAAAATTGGATCCAGGCTTCTGATTCCTCCTGACCATGCCACGAAACAAGGTCCTTCCCTATAGGTGGTGTTTCGTGGCAATATTTGAAGGACTCATTTCTCTCCAACTTTTAGACTACAACACAGGGTCTTTAATAACAGTTGACCTGGGCCACGGTAACAGGTTTGATGAAGCCTAAGTCCAGTGTCGGAATATATAACTGTAATGAACTAATGAAATAAAGGATTCAATCAGTTGGTAGATAACTCCAGAACTGAGAACTGTGATTCTATAGTCTGTTCAAAATTTGTGTTCCACTAGCCTCTATCTATCGCTATTTCTATCTATCTATCTAATTATCTATTTAGCTATCTATCGCTATTTCTATCTATCTATGTAACTATCTCTATCTATCTATCTATCTATTTCTATCTATCTAAGCATAAGAGGCCAAAAGGAACAAAAGTTTTGAACAGAGTATAATAGGTTGACTCCAGTCTCTTCATAGTCTTATTATCATCTAGACGTGTCAGCTGGCACTTCACAACAACACATTCATGATTCAACACCAAACATCTGGCAGCAAGTAACTACAGTCAATGTGGCACTGTGTCAATAAACTGTTATTCTCCCAACACCATGTGAGGGCATATGGGAAGGAGGCTACGTCACCTTGTCCCAACATTTACTCACGATTTTGTGTTCTCACTGACTACAACTTAAGATCATAGGTGTAAACTACTTAAGCATACAAATTTGTCTAATTATTATACCGCCATAAATTACGGCGGGTTGTCGTAAAAATTGTGTTACAATGTTAGAATTATCTGACTAAGAGCCTTCAAGATCTTTGCGTAGAACGATGCAACCTGGGACCTGAAATGGTTAATAGTGTACTCCTAGTAAATTAATATTATTCCCAGTTATTAAACAATCGTACATAACTATTATATACAAAGCAGAAAGTGTAAAGCAATGAGAAAACCCTTAACCCTGGGCAAGCAAGCAAGGAAGTAGAGAACAAACAGCTGGTTTCTCAAGGGTCTGTCTGTCTGCCTTGTCTTGCCTTGTTGCCTCACACTCTCTTTTACAGCAGAGAAAAAATGCAACACTAACTTAATCATAAACCTGTCAGGCTTACGATATTACCAACTCGGCGTGAAAAATCTGAGGCACAAGATGAATTAATCCGCTTCGTCTGCATAGGTAATTGGAAAGATTCAGTCCTTCGTAGTTTTAAATTTTTTTAGGGTCCTTACTGGAGCTCTGTGAATCCTCCAAACTACTCCAGGCCACAGAACGCTTCAGTGTTTCGAATAGGGAATCTGTTGCCTGGAGTTGTTTGGAGAATTCATAGAGCTCCAGTAAGGGCCCTCATTTTTTTTAAAACTCGAAGCACGACAAAAGAAACTACCTCACTTTTTTTTTTCACTAAATGTAAAAAATTATTAGTCGCCTCCAACCCACGGAAAATGTTTTATTCTTTTTGTATGTACAGTCGTGGTCAATAATAATCATCCACATAGGGGTAACTTTAACAATGTGTTGTCTAATGTTTTCATGTAATGTATATATAGAGAAGAACGAGGAGAAGTATATGGCCATGGACACACGTATGGCCATGGACACACGGATACTTTATGGCTGGCGACGACACGGATACAACAGGCCCCGTGGCGGCCATATGGAAACCCAATAGGGACGGCAAAATATACTGACCACCGAACAACCGCATATGGTCCGTGTGTAACAGTCCAAATCACCGACACACGTGGCTGGGATCCGCGTTTCCTTGACACAAACTCAGACACATGCACTAGCTTGTGTGTACAGTATGGGGGTTCACGTCTAAACAATGGATACCTATGGGAAACTCACACCCGTAGTTTTAAAACATTTGAGGGCCCTTACTGGAGCTCTATGAACCCTCCAAACTACTCCAGGCAACAGATTCCCTATTCGAAACACTGAAGCGTTCTGTGGCCTGGATTATTTGGAGGGTTCATAGAGCTCCAGTAAGGGCCCTCAAATGTTTTTAAACTACAGGTGTTAGTCCCCACTACTGTGTGTGGACATTGAGTGGCGACCACAAAGTGCCCGTGTGTCCAGAGCTTATTACGTTCATGGATTTAGAGAAGAATTACTACAGGGTGGACATGGAGGCAATGTGGAAGTTGCTTTACATCTTTGGAGTGCATGGGAGGGAAACTGTTGAACGAAAATAAAAAGCTTTCACAGAGATAGCAAAGCAAATGCCATTCCCCAAGCCTGTCCCCCTATTCCCGCACCCCCCCCCCCCCAGTCCCCAAACAAGCCTGTCCCCCTATTCCCGTAACCCCCTTAACTGATACAAAGCTGATAAATCAAGTAGTATTCGGTGTTTCATCGTGAGTGTTTCAGGTTGAGTTGAACAAAGCTGAACATCTGAGTTCCAAATTGCTTGAACATATTTTAAGGCATGCAGCAGTATTATTCACATTTCCAAACATTCAGTTGAAATAAATATGAAGTGCTCAATGATTCTGCTGCTGCCCCGGACACGAACGTGGCTCAGGACACGACGAGGTAAGCCATCAAGGGAGAAAACTTGGTCTAAGTAGGTGAATTTAAAGCAGTTACTCAAATGTCACAAAATTCAGGCCAATTGTCGGAGTTTTTGCGGAAAGATGTAGATGTTTCTCCTCAACGTTTTCCATACTTAAGGAGAGGGTATAGTATTGACATTTTTGGAGATTATGATTCCTCCAAACTATTCCAGGCAACAGGATACCATTATTTTTCTTCATCTGTGTCTGTTTCCTGGCATACTTTGGAGGAATCAAGGCACTCCAATGTACCAAAAGTATACTCTTCCCTTAATTAAGTTTCCTTCCTTCATCTCGTCAGCCAAGACAACTCAACTCGACTTGGTTGGAACTGTTAAAACCAACTTAAGGGGAGAGTATACTTTTGATAGATTGGAGTGCCTTGATTCCTCCAAAGTATGCCAGAAAACAGACCCAGAGGAAGAAAAATAATGGTATCCTGTTGCCTGGAATAGTTTGGAGGAATCATAATCTCCAAAAATGTCAAAACTATACCCTCCCCTTAAAACCAACTTAAATTGCCACCTGTCATTACACGACTACTATTGTTCGTGGTGTTGGCAGTATGTTAGAAATTGTTGTTATCGACGCAACTTAATACCTTCGTCACAGAACAATAAGCAAAAAATACAATGGCTATCTAGGAGTTTAAAAAAAATTGAGGGCCCTTACTGGAGGTCTATGAACCCTCCAAATAATAATAATCCAGGCCACAGAACCCTTCAGTGTTTCTAATAGGGAATCTGTTGCCTGGAGTAGTTTGGAGAATTCATGGAGCTCCAGTAAGGGCCCTCAATTTTTTTTAAACTACGGGTGTGAGACCAATACGACATCTGGTGGCAGGTTGGCAAGTTCCAGCAACACAGTGACGTGCTCAGAGCTTCAACTTCACACTCGAGATAATTTACTTACTCACTGTATAACGTTATGAAGTAGAACATGAAATAATAGTGTGTGTCTGTATGTCTGTGTGTGTATGTGTGTGTCTGTATGTCTGTGTGTGTGTGTGTGTGTGTGTGTGAGAGAGAGAGAGAGATATTATATTAGAGAGAGAGAGAGAGAGAGAGAGAGAGAGAGAGAGAGAGAGAGAGCAGCACTATGGAGGTGGGTGGCAGCAACAGTGTTTATAGTAATTTACAGTTTATTACAGATTGGCTTGTGGCAGCAGGGATTACCTTCATGTGTGTGGACCATCTTGGCTCTCGTTGTAGTTATATTCTGGTTATTGTTGTAGTAACTGTACTCACATCCACACACTCAACCAACAACAGTAAATAACTTTGGTATCGCAATATAGTACGATGTTAGTAGTAGTAAATAATAGTGACGTCGGTGGCACATAATTATATACAAATACAGGATGTAGATTTACCAAACATCTCAAAAAATGTCAAAACTATACGGTACCCTCTCCTTAAACCAGTGGCTGATAAAATTCATCTTGATGTTTTGTTCCTTGGCTCACCATCCTTCTGGTAGACAACTTGATATATATATATATATATATATATATATATATATATATATATATATATATATATATATATAGAGAGAGAGAGAGAGAGAGAGAGAATTCCTTAATTAAGTAAGGAGTGATTTGGAGTCAAAACTCCTTTAATATATTGCAAGTATTTTTTCTATATGGGGTGAAAGATTGAAAAAGTCAATAAATATTGAAATAATATAATAGACACAAATTTGTAAGGAAAGAAAATATAATTAAGGGGGTGTGGGATTAAGGGGACAGGCTTGGGTGGGGGTTTGGGGGGGTGCGGGAATTGGGGGATAGGCTTGGGGGGTGTAGAAAGCCTGTCCCCTATTCCTGCACTTCCCTAACCCCACTCCAGCCTGTCCCCCTACTCCCGCACCCCCCAAACCCCCACCCAAGCCTGTCCCCCCTACTCCCGCAACCCCCAAACCCACTCCAGCCTGTCCCCCAACTCCTGCACCCCCCAAACCCACACCAGCCTGTCCCCTACTCCCACACCCCCTTACACAAACAGACCTTCGCAAAACAACCACAGCAAACGATGATCAAAATTTAATCAGCAGTCACAATTTAGGCTGCACCAACTCAGTCTAAATTTTCCGTTGTGTTTGTACAGTTGCCAAAAAAGGTACTGCTACAACTATTGATACAACATTATATATATTAATGTCCATAGTTGTTGTTTGTAGGGATTATAAGTATGTATTACAGAAGGATATGTATATTTCCTTCTGTTATACATGCTATATTATAAGTATGTATTACAGAAGGATATGTATATTTCCTTCTGTTATACATGCTATATCATAAGTATGTATTACAGAAGGATATGTATATTTCCTTCTGTTATACATGCTATATTATAAGTATGTATTACAGAAGGATATGTATATTTCCTTCTGTTATACATGCTATATTATAAGTATGTATTACAGAAGGATATGTATATTTTCTTCTGTTATACATGCTATATTATAAGTATGTATTACAGAAGGATATGTATATTTCCTTCTGTTATACATGCTATATTATAAGTATGTATTACAGAAGGATATGTATATTTCCTTCTGTTATACATGCTATATTATAAGTATGTATTACAGAAGGATATGTATATTTTCTTCTGTTATACATGCTATATTATAAGTATGTATTACAGAAGGATATGTATATTTCCTTCTGTTATACATGCTTATATATGTCCGTACAAATAGGTGTGTATATTACTAGGGTTAAAGTTCTATCCATGCAGATTTGTCGCAATACCTTTTTTGGCAACTGTACATGCAACATACGGGACACACACACACACACACTACTCTCTAAGCAGCATCTGACAGCTCACTCGTTACACATAATTGATTGTAGCATGTGACACAACTAGTGATTATCAGGCAGAGTCCCAGCAGCAGCAGCAGCAGCAGCAGCAGCGAGTTAATATACATTCATGAATATAGTGTGAAGGTTGCCACGTACAGGGAGGGGTGTGTAGCTGGTTCTGACAGCATTTACATACCACTGTCCTGTAGTGTAACGTTTTGTGCTCTGATGTATTAGTCTATTCTCTCCGGTAGGTTATGTAGTGAACTGGACCTTCGAGATATGCAAACAAATAATAAGAAATAGTCACACCAGCTGAAATCCGTAAAAACGTATTATTTACTAATCTTATAATATTATTTAAGATGAATGAAACAATTTTTTTTTTTTAATGTCATGAAGGATTATTAGTTTTTAGTCATTATTCCATAAACTTTGAACACAGCTTTGATACGTTTTGGCAATACTGTCAGCCAATTGTTTACAATAATCATCAACCTCAGCCCACAGCTTCCTTATCTTCACTACCCAACAGTCAACATTGGATATTGGGGAGTTTGCCTGGCTAATGCCATCGTCTGGTTCTTTTCCTCTATGGTCAGCTTAGTTGAACCCATTTTGCAGCGTAATACAAAAAATGACTGCGAAGTAAAATTGGCCAACTGATATTGAGAAGGGAGTGAGGAGTAGGGTAGGCCTATCCCCAAACACCCTCACTGTAGGCCTGACTGACCCTTACGAAGTACACAAATTAAAACTCAAACATAGAAAATGAAACCAAAAGTTACCTAATAGGTGTTTGTTGTTGTATTAATTAGCTTGTAAGGTTGATAATCCAGAATAAACACAAGGCGTTAGAAACTGTCGCGATTTGTTCGAGTGCGACGATTTCTTTTGCGTTAAGGACCCTGTGATCGTGTATGAAAATTGGAGGCTTCTGATTCCTCCTGACCATGCCACGAAACAAGCTCCTTCCCTATAGGTGTGTGTATGTGTGTGTTTCGTGGCAATGTTTGAAGGACTCACTAACCTCCAATTTTCTGACTACATCACCACAGGGTCCTTAACTGTATATACATTAACTCAGACACTCCCCACACCTGGACACACACAACACACCAGACACAATGATGTACAGTTGGACACAGGAATGGGAGGTACAGCCCAAGTGAAAGATGGTCAATTTCTCCCAATATCAAGTTCCTTATATAGTGCCAAATAGGAGACACCATCAGGGGCAGAAGTCAGTATTGAGGATGGTGTGTGTGTGTGTGTGTGTGTGTGTGTGTGTGTGTGTGTGTGTGTGTGTGTGTGTGTGTGTGTGTGTGTTCCTTAGTGCCAAATAGGAGACACCATCAGGGGCAGAAGTCAGTATTGAGGATGGTGTGTGTGTGTGTGTGTGTGTGTGTGTGTGTGTGTGTGTGTGTGTGTGTGTTCCTTAGTGCCAAATAGGAGACACCATCAGGGGCAGAAGTCAGTATTGAGGATGGTAATAAAAAGCAAGTACCTGATAATAGACACACAATGGTTACTCAAATGGGACAAGTATATTTCACCTGGGCTGTACAGTTGGACACACACACACACACACACACACACACACACACACACACACACACACACACACACACACACACACACACCATCCTCAATACTGACTTCTGCCCCTGATGGTGTCTCCTATTTGGCACTATATAAGGAACTTGATATTGGCAGAAATTGACCATCTTTCACTTGGGGCTGTACCTCCCATTCCTGTGTCCAACTGTACACCTCCTTTCTCACCATACACTCACGCACCCTGACCTTGGAGCAACTAATTCCTCCAAACTATTACAAACAACAGGCGACACCATTAGTTTTGTGTATCTGGTCCTGTTTCCTGATATACTTTGGAGGAATCAAGATACTCTAACGTAACAAAATGATAACATCCCCTTATGTTATGTAATTCATCGCAAATGAATTAATACTCGATTTGTTACACATTTGGTGAGTGAGGTTCTTAATTTATTTATATAGATGATAGGACTCCTTGGATTACTGCTAATTATGTACATTTGCCAAAAAAGGGTATTGCGACAACTATTGATACAACATTAAATATATTAATGTCCATAGTTGTTTGTAGGGATTATAAGTATGTATTACAGAAGGATATGTATATTTCCTTCTGTTATACATGTTTATAGTCCCTACAAATAGTTGTGGATATTACTAGGGTTAAAGTTCTATCAAGATTTATAGCAATACCTTTTTTGGCAACTGTACAAACATATTACAGTACCTAGTTCTTGTTGGAACACGGGTAGGTTCTATCTGTAGATTGCGTTGATTATTAAGGACAATGTTTTAACACTGAACTGTAAAAGAGTCGTAAACTATTGGAATAAACTCCGTACATCTGTAGTAGCAGCGAATACAGTAGAAAGAAACCTTTAAACATCACACTGATGAATATTTTCAACAGTTTTTAGTTTCTTAAGTAGTTGTAGTGAGTAGATGTTAGAATTAGGCTTTCACTGCTTTTCACACTTTCCTATAAAATTTCCTTGTGTGTTCTTTATTAACGAAAAAGGTGTTATTGTTGTATCTGCTTTTCCAACCATGATACCCGGTGGGAGTGGTGGGTGGGGAGGAACCTTGTCCTTTATCTATCCTTTCTTTCAACACGTAGTCGCCTAACGTAGTTTAACAAGTAACCTCGTAAAAAGTCACTATGGGCCTCCTGTTGCCTGTACTTCCTTAATATTTCTTTGGGAGAAGTTTGGTGTCAGGGAGGAAGGAGGTGGTTAGGGATAGGAAGGCAGACCGAAAGGAAGAGATGGTTAGGGTTATTAGGTTAACAATGAGGAGGGAATGGTTAGGAAGAGGAGGGAAGAAACTTGGAAGGTGATAAAGAAGGGTGCAACATTCACTCTTAAAACGCAGGACCGATATTCACAAAACATAAAGTTTGAAAAATTTAGTTCGTTGTCATGGAATGACAATTATATACATACATGAATTTAACAGAAAATATCAGCTTTGGTAACGCTCGCAATGTTTGATGACAAACCTATGAATCCCAGATGAACTATGGTTCAGGCAACAGACAAACGACATTATATTAAGAAAATATAGTATTACAATGACTATAACTAAGATCTTTGAATGTGGTTCATAGACCCAAGGTTGGAAACAACTGACTTAGACAGTGACAAACACACAGGGAAGTTATATGACAAAACACTATAATGAAAGAGTGAATCATATTGATGGTGAATGTTGTCCTGATCAGGTGAACTCAATCAGATGTCCTTAATGTCCTCTAATTCTTGGCTGATGAAAGCATTATTGATAATAATGTAACAATGATATACACGACGTGAGAAAAGTCTGTAGTTGATCACTAACTAGCAGTTGGAGTAGGAGGGTGAGAGAGCTGAGGGTTGAAGGTGGGTGAGTTGGGGCTTTAAGGGGGTGTGGGAGTAGGGGACAGGCTTGGGGGGGGGGGTAGAAAGCCTGTCCCCCTACTCCTGCACACCCCTAACACTCACTCTCTCCTATAATTATATACGAGAGTTTTATTGGTTGCTTGGAAAGCGGAGTCTCATCACACACCATACATTGATAAATAAAAAACCAAGAGTCGCAACGTATATAAAAACCAAATCTAAACATTCTAAAATATCGAGGGGGAATTATGAAATTATCTGACTATTAACAAATAAATGAGTAGAAACTAAAACTATACAGACAGATTACCTTGATCTTGTGGTCTGGGAAACTAAAATGTATTCCCAAGCCCCTATGTCCCTGTTCACCCAGCACTAGCAGTAAGTAGGTACCCGGCTGTAAAGGCTGGGGGAAGATATGTTGATGTAACAACACTGACTGCCTTAATCACCAACACGAGTCGATAGGCATAAAGCCCTAAAATTCTTCTTTTTCTAAAATGTAATGCTAAACATACACAACAAAATACTATATCCAAACTCTAACCTATCAAACCAAACGATGAATACACAAGTGTGACTTACTATTAAAGAGAGAGGAGAGGTACAGAGGAGTCCAGAATAAGTATAGGTCCCAGTCACTGTCACCATTAGTTCACACTGAGTAAAGGTTCTAGGTTTATGGATCTCCAACTGATGAATGAACGACACGAGATAAAGACTCGACCCCTTCTAACTCATATAGTACTTAGTAACACCTGTAGTTTTAAAATATTTGAGGGCCCTTACTGGAGCTCTATGAATTCTCCAAACTACTCCAGGCAACAGATTCCCTATTCGAGATACTGAAGGGTTTTGTGGCCTGGATTATTTGGAGGGTTCATAGAGCTCCAGTAAGGGCCCTCAATTTTTTTTTTAAACTACGGGCCTTATTACTTCCTCCACATCTCTGCCACCTTACAGCATCATAGTTTTTATAATAATAACTTGATAAACTTCAACAAATACATAATAACCGTTTAATTAAATAAGAAAGATAATTAAATAAGTCACCTTCTTATAGGTGTAATATCGGTTCTGGCAACAGTGTACGTGACATCAGTGATGGCGCTTGTGATATGAAGTTGATCTGCTCGACTCACTTTGAACTAAGGCAAGATGAGACGAAGCAGGAGTTGAAATAATGTATCGAACAAACCAACCTTAATCCAAACACCACACACACACACACACACACACACACACACACACCACCTCTGACGTCAGGTACAATGTTACCAGAACCGATATCACACGAGTTAAAAGGTGTCTTGCCTGAGGTGTCTTTACTTTTATGAGTGACTGTACCAGTTGCCCAAGAAATGACTGCAACCAAATTTGCTGGTGTGTGACAATATCTGGCAGCTGCTCCAAAGTAAACACTCGTATTTTATCAATGGATCACTCAGAACCTATAGTTGTAAGGATGAATGTAATTAGCTGAAGCCAATAACATCCATCCATACAAAGGTTATATATAGGTTCTGAGTGATCCATTGATAAAATACGAGTGTTTACTTTGGAGCAGCTGCCAGATATTGACACACACCAGCAAATTTGGTTGCAGTCAATTCTTGGGCAACTGTACATTGCCCACCACCTTCCTCCTCCCCTTATGCATTTTAACTTTCAACATAAATACCAAACAAGATCTCAGAAGAGGTATGTGTATAGAGTATTTTTATCTTAGAAATACATCTACTTTCATTTGACAAAGCGGGAAAAGAAGAAAGTTGAGGGACACCCCATCTATATGTGTGTGTGTGTGTGTGTGTGTGTGTTTGTTTGTGTGTGTGTGTGTGTGCCCTTCTTCACAGGATGTCACTTCCGCTTCAAGGTTCTGTGAACACTACTACAGACAGTGAAGCCATATAGAGGTTGAGTTGGAACGGGAAGGGTGAAGAGGAGAGGGAAAGGTGGTTGGCGTGAGTGAGTGAGGAGGAGGAGGAGGAGGGGACAACAACACAGTGAGGGGAAGGGAACAGAAGGGATGGAAAATTCTGGACGATGAAAAATGAGTACATACAGTTGCCAAAAAAGATATTGCGACATCTATTGATAGAACTTTAACCCTAGTAATATCCATAACTATTTGTAGGGACTATAAACATGTATAACAGAAGGAAATATACATATCCTTCTGTAATACATACTTATAATATAGCATGTATAACAGAAGGAAATATAAACATCCTTCTGTAATACATACTTATAATATAGCATGTATAACAGAAGGAAATATACATATCCTTCTGTAATACATACTTATAATATAGCATGTATAACAGAAGGAAATATACATATCCTTCTGTAATACATACTTATATATATCCCTACAAACAACTATGGACATTAATATATTTAATGTTGTATCAATAGTTGTCGCAATACCTTTTTTGGCAACTGTACATTTTGAGGTGATGGTGGAGGTGGTGAAAGGGGAGAGTCTTGTTACTGGTAGTTGTTGTTGTTGTGGTGATAAAAGGAAAAACACCCGTAGTTTTAAAACATTTGAGGGCCCTTACTGGAGCTCTATGAACCCTCCAAATAACCCAGGCCACAAAACGCTTCAGTGTTTCGAATAGGGAATCTGTTGCCTGGAGTAGTTTGGAGGGTTCATAGAGCTCCAGTAAGGGCCCTCAATTTATTTAAAACTACGGGTATAGGTGGTGGGCGTGGTAGTGTTGAGAAGGAAGTGTGGTAGAAAGACAGACAGAAAATTAAATGTTAGTGAGTGGTGAATGATAGTGCCCACGCTGGTGATAGTGAAAAGTTGATGTGGATTAGATTGATGGTGAAGGGATGATAGTGTTAAAGTGGTGTGGGAGTAGGGGACAGGCTTGGGGGGGACTGGGGGGTGCTGGAGTAGGGGGACAGGCTTGGGGGGGGGGGTTGGAGGGTGCAGGAGTAGGGGGACAGGCTTGGGGTTGTTTTGGGGGTGTTAGGGGTATGCGGGAATAGGGGGGACAGACTTTCTACCCATTCCAAGCCTGTCCCTCTATTCCCGCACCCCCCCAGTCCACCCCAAAGCTTGTCCCCTACTCCCACACCCTTTAATGAATATTGCGTAATGGAAATTAGTTTGCATCATTAGTATATTATACGATGCAATATTGCAAACTGATTAGATATATATTCTATCACTTTTTTTCCTACTGCATTTTCCCTACCATGCCGACAATCTTCATTCTCTTCCTTTCTTAAGTTGAATGTAGAAGGATGAGTAGTGACTTTGGCCCGTAGTTTTAAAACATTTGAGGGCCCTTACTGGAGCTCTATGAACCCTCCAAATAATCCAGGCCACAAAACGCTTTAGTGTTTCGAATAGGGAATCTGTTGCCTGGAGCAGTTTGGAGAATTCATAGAGCTCCAGTAAGGGCCCTCAATCTTTTTTAAACTACGGGTGTTAGTGATCCTTATATAATTTTGTACACGAAAGGGAGAAATTGATAAGAGCTGCTGGTGGAGGATGAGAATAGGAAGAAAAAATAGCAATGAAAGTTTAGAAAACACGTGTAATTGTGAAGAAGCAACTGTAATGGAACGAAAGGAATAATTAATGTGGGTGGTTTGACGGTAATACGTGTGACAGAAAAAAAGAAGTGTGGAGTGAAGAGTGGCGGATAAGATGACACCTAGCTGATGTAGATATTTGTGTGTTAAGAGGGAGAGGTGTGGAAACCATAGTGGAGTGAGGGAGGGAGGGGGTTAAAAAAAAAATGAATTCGTGAGCAAAAAAAAAACTGTGAGAGGGAAAGGAAGCACGCACGGTGGTGGTGGTGGTGGTAGGAAAGTGTTGGAAGAAGGGGAGAGTAGCGAGGAAGGGAGGGTGAAATATGAACACGTGTGAGAGAGAGAGAGGGTCAGAGGGGAGTGGGACAGTAACAAGGGAGAACAACATATGGCTGACTGACTGACTGCCTGGCCTCGTGCTTCTCTCGTAACTCACTCCCCTTTATATATATACCTGCCATGGTCTCTACTCTCCCTCCCCTCACCTCACCACACACTTCCACGCTCTGACAGACAGTTATTGTTGCTATTCTTAATGATGTTGTTTTGGTTCATATTGTTTTCGTCATCTTCTATTAAGGGGAGGCCCCCCGACGGGAACCGCCTTGTCGGGGTGGGGGGCTTGTGTGTCTCTGAGACCTGGCGAGCTAGACTAGAGGGGGCTCCGGCCCCTGCTCTGCCCCGATTTCTGGGAGAGAGGGTTTCCCATGCTAGGAAGGTCGCCAGTGAGAGACCAGACTAAATGGTTCCCATCTTTCAGTTCTTCAACTGTTCCCTCTTTTCTTTTTATTTCCTTCCTGCTTGTTGTCACACCTTTATCTCTATCACCTTTTCTGGCGCTATACCACACCAATGTTCACAACCCCTAATATCCAACAACAATAACAATATTAAGTTGAGGTTCTTTTGTTGGTGAATTGGAAGGAGAGAATGCACAGGAAGATTTGAACGTAAAATATGCATTAATTAAAAGTAATATAGGAACATCGATTACACACTCATATTTTTACTCAAACCCGAAGGAAAGTAATATAGATGTAAGGGTATTGCTCATTAGGTAAATATTTGTAGGTACAATAACCTTTTACTTGGAAAACCAGATGTTCCTGACTCACCAATCTTCATGCAACATAAAAAATTACGTTATTGTCGGTCTTTAAATCTTTTCCTCACGGTACAGCCAATACATTCAATCAGTGGATTATCGATATATATCTACCAAGTTATTCATGTTCCCTCATCATTAAGGAGAGCACATCTTTTTGGTCAATATAGAGGGCTGGTGATTCTTCCAAACTATTCAAGGAAACAAATCGCCTCTATGTTACTAATGGGGAATCTGTTTGGTAATATATTTTGGAGGATTTAGTAGCCCTCTGATTTACAAAAGAGAGGTGCTCCCCTTAAGGACCCTGTGATCGTGTATAAAATTGGAGACTTCTGATTTCTCCTGATCATGCCACGAAACAAGCTCTTTCCCTATAGGTAGTGTTTTGTGGCAATATTTGAAGGACTCATTTTCCTCCAACTTTTATACTACATCACAGGGTCCTTTAATACCATCTTGCCAAACAATGAAACCTTGTAAGCAGGAGTAATACTTCCTGCAGGTTTTTCAACAGAAGGGAAAGTTTATGTTAAATATTTCTGGGTCTGCATCATAATTATAACACACTCCACATCTGTTCAGTCGCCAACATAAGTTCGCTTCATTTCCACCTACGTATGTATGAGCTATATTGATGTGGTGATAATACAATTTTATATACAGAGATGACAGATATAGTTCTCATATGGTAAATTACGTATGTATGTATGTATGTATGTATGTATGTATGTATGTATGTATGTATGTATGTATGTATGTATGTATTAGCTATAGTTTATGTTGTAATACAATTTTAATACAGACATGACAGATATAGTTCTCATATGGTAAATTACGTATGTTGTTGTTGGAATAAAAACTGGTTCAGAATGCAACTATCTGGTCACATTAGCAATTTTAAGTACAGTTGGCTCCACTCCCGCGTTTCTCCCCTGTCGTTGCCAATGTTGGGCCAGTCAGAAATTCGAATCCCGAATCACAAGTTTGAATATTCGAAACATTCATATCTTTCACTGTAAGGATATGAATGCTTCGAATGTTTTAACTTGTGGATCGGGATTCGAATTTCTGACTGGCCTAAGATTGGCAACGCGAGGGGAGAAACGCGGGAGTGGAGCCAATTGTACATGAGATAGACGCGAATTTTTGCTGTCGACTGTACCTTTCATTCCTCATCAATGCAGGAGTCATAAAGATCATGGGTCATAATAAAAGGTGTGAATGGATTGGTCCCATATGGAGAAGGGAAGGAATTATTTAGTAACAAGGAGGGAGACAGGATTGTAAATAGTAATAAAAGGGACAGGTGGTGAAGTACAGGAGTGAGATCCATATTGAACACACACACACACACACGGAGAGAGAGACACACACACACCACACGCAAGGAGAGAGAGAGACACACACACACACACACACACGGAGAGAGAGAGAGACACACACACACCACACACAAGGAGAGAGAGAGAGACACACACACCACACACACACACACATACACGGAGAGATCGATATTGAACACACACACACACACACACACACACACACACACACACACACACACACAGATCGATATTGAACACACACACACACATATAGATATTGAACACACACACACACAGATCGATATTGAACACACACACACACACATATAGATATTGAACACACACACACACACACACGGAGAGATCGATATTGAACACACACACACACACACACACATATGGAGAGAGATAGGCCTACTTCCAACCCAGTATAGAGTGATTATCTGGTCATATGGCCTTTAGTTCGTTTATTACTCATTCATGGCCTGTAATTTCACCTTTATAACGAGGTATAGGTGTACGCAAGGAGCAACAAGTACTGTACAGTCGGCGGCAAAAGTCGTGTCGTCTCACTTGCTTCACCGAGACACGCGATGTTCAAAGACTCGAAATTATTAGGTGTAGAAAACGTGTGTATTTCTCGAGTCCATGAACACTGCCTGTCTCGGTGAAGCAAGGTGAGGCGACACGACTTATGCCACTGACTGTACCTATATTCATTTAAGGGGGTTTGGGAATTAGGGACAGTTGAAGAACTAATAAAGCTAGTGACTGGGGCTGAAGGGGCGCCAAAACTCTTAATTAAAGTATTGCCTACATCATTAATTAAGAGGAGGATACAGTGTTGGTAAATCCGGAGCAAATGATTCCTCCAAACTATTCCAAGCAACAGGCCACCATTAATTTTGTTCCTCTGGTCCTGTTTCCTGGCATACTTTGGAGGAATCAAGGCACTCCAATGTAACAAAAGTATACTCTGCCCTTAATGTAGTCAAACGAGAGAGTCCCCTTCTATATAACCCCACCACTACCACCCCACTACCACCCCACTACCCATCACTACCACCCCACTACTACCATACTACCGATGTCCCAGATGGTGATGATAGGTGGTGGTGGTGGTGTTGGTAGTGGTGTTAGTAGTGGTGGTGTTGGTAGTGGTGGTGGTGGTGATAATGGAGGCCAATATTGGTGGTGACCTTTGAACATATACCTTGCCTTCACACCAGGCACTCACACACACACACACACACACACACACACACACCCACACACACACACACACACACACACACACACACACACACACACACACTAATTACTCCCGTCCCCTCCCACATGCACACCCTCACGACACCAGAGAGAGAGAGAGAGAGAGAGAGAGAGAGAGAGAGAGAGAGAGAGAATAACACTGCTCTTGATTTACTAATTATTTCTCTCTCTCTCAACTCTCTCTCTCTCTCTCTCTCTCTCTCTTCTCTCTCTCTCTCTCTCTCCGTCTCTCTCTCTCTCTCTCTCTCTTCTCTCTCTCTCTCCTGAATTTAATAGTGGGTAAACATTTCGGCCTACCATTAACTAACTAACTACAACCAATGTTAATCAGCAAGAAATTTTACTTTTATTTTATTCTGGATTAACCAGTTTAAAAGGTTAAGAAATCGCTATGATATATTGAAGATTTTTTTTTAATTAATCAGCTGAAAAAAAATAATTGAAATGACATTATGCATTTCATTAAGAATCACGTAAATAAAAAAGGACACACGTTTTTCATACTCGTACAATATTATATCTAATCAAAGAGACTAACACCCGTAGTTTTAAAACATTTGAGGGCCCTTACTGGAGCTCTATGAATTCTCCAAACTACTCCAGGCAACAGATTCCCTATTCGAAAACACTGAAGCGTTTTGTGGCCTGGATTATTTGGAGGGTTCATAGAGCTCCAGTAAGGGCCCTCAAATGTTTTAAAACTAAGGGAATTATAAGTCAATAACACTGTAAATTGATATGAAAAAAGAGAGAGAAAAAAACGAGAAGTTTGAGATTCTTATTATCCCATGCCATGCAAGAGGTCGGAACTCTTGTTTTTGTCACTTTATAGTAATATTATATTGGAATAATATTTTTTGCAATAACTCAATTCAAAGCTGTTTACCAGGGGAAAAGATATTACCTATACCTTATAACCATTGTACACTCGTGATACATAATTTCTGACCAGAGTGTGAGGAGCAGAAAGCTTGGAATCGCCTGGTATTGCTCATTTCCCCCCACCCAGTACACCTATAGAGGCTGAGTTCGAATGCAGGGTGTGTGTGGTGTGTGTGTGTGTGTGTGTGTGTGTTGTGGTGGCCTGCCGTTCGTCTCTGGTCAGAAATTACGTATCACGAGTGTACACATTTATAGTGAAGGGTGAATTAAATCTTTTACTTTTCATTAACACTCGGCTTCATGCACATCATTATTGGTTAATTTTAATACTAAT